>JARJLF010000421.1:0-203673 GCA_029378395.1 Mycena leptocephala
TACCGTGCTACCCGATGCCTTGGCTGCTATTTTGCTGGGATCGGTGTCGTGAGACAGCACGGGTACCCACTAAAACTCTGGGCTCCCGTAACCAATTGGCCGGCAAGCTACTCTTGTTGTCCAGGATATCGGACCAAGTCTCGAGGACCAGTTTCGGGGCCAACGATGGGCGTTTCCCTCGGAGGCCTATTTGCCAACGCTACGTCCACCTGTAGTTTTGATTTACTGCGAATTTCCATTTGTTCAGGATTTCGTCTTCCGTCGCCGGTTCACCGTCCTGCGAAATAACGCGATCGTTTCGAAGCTTCCAAATCGTGTATGCGGACTCGGACATCAAGATCCGGTATAACCGTTGTGTGCCACGCTTGATCTTCTGCCTGTCATCGCGGAATTCAGCAAGGCCACAGCCCAATATTGTGCCTAACGACACTGCAGGCCAATCTGTTTCTCTTTCCAGCCATAGAGCTTCGGCGCTCGCCATATGACCTCCTGTCCTGGGCTTCTACACCGGTTAGGATATGATTTAGGTCTTCTATCACCTCGCAATCCTTGCACCAGGCTCGATCCTCGCACTCCGGAATGTGGGTCCAGTATTTTCCTATCCTATGCGCGTTGTGAATACCTTTCCAGAGGAATTGGGCCGACCGTGGGAGGATGTCTTTTACTGACACTGCTTTCCAAATGTCGGATAGATACTATCTGCCGAATATGTCCTTTACCGCTTGCGTACAACACAAGTTTTATTTCCGTCGAGGCCTCGGTGCTAACTTTTGCACTTTCTTCACGTATACTACGATAGAAAACTCGTTGACGATTTCCCTTGTAGGCTAAGCCGGAAGGGCTGTGTCGGGGGGCAAGTGAGGTCCATCCTCGCTCCTTGAGGTCCGCGGCTCTTTTTTGCAAGTACGGCGGCTGCCTGCACATCGCCCGTTCGGGTGAGCCCGCCTTTGCAACCTTAAGAATGTTGGGCCTTCCCGAGCCTTGAGCTCCGCCGCCATACAGCGCAGAACGGCACTGTGCGGACTCCAGTCCAGCCTTCATGTCCCAACCGGGGAGTTTTTTATTCATGCGTCATGACTGTTTTGTGTGCTAAATATGGTAAGTGCTGTATTTTTACTCGCATCCTTATAGCTTTACGCGGCGAAAATTCAGCTGCATATTGTGATTGTACTTCTGATGACGGTAAGCATTTCTCCCATTTTGGTTGTCATTCTGCTCCACAAAAATGCCTGCCGCGCACTGCTTTCTTCCGTGGTGGTGATGCACTGCCCCGGCGATATACACGTTTAGGCTTCCGGGGCTTGTATCGCCGCGCCTGTCGCCGTCGGCGGGTGGTACGTTCTTTCGGTTCGCCTTCTCTATGTGTCATTACGAAGGCCCTGGGGATAGGCTAGTGATTTTTCTTGGGGGTTTGAAGCCCAGACTCATTTTCTCTCCATGGCCTCCATGAGCTTGTCCATCGCCCTTCGGCCTTGGATCCACTTGGGAGGAATTTGGCCTAGGCGGGAGGCAGCTGCTACAGCACATGCGTGAGGGTTTGTGCAGCCTTTTACCGCCGGTCGACATCACAATCATCGCAATGGCATGAAGACCGGGCCATGCAGAGGTTATTCAGTCGTTGGGCTAATCGAGCCCATTCCACTTCACGCGGCGTGGCTACCTCGCAGGCATTTGGCTTTCTTGCCATTGTTTCCTGCGTTTTCGCGGTCTCTCCGGGGTGGTGCCATAGTGGCATTTCCCTCTGGATTTTGGCAGTTGGGTGTTACTGCCAAAATCAAACCATATTTTTAGCATTTTACTAGGCTTTGTGTGCGCTGGAGGGTCGCGTTGGTTTACCTTAAGGTTTGTACCATAATGTTTGTCTTAGCTTCTTCGCCACTGCCGACGCTTGACAAATGTTTCGACAGGCCATGGAGTGCCAATGATGCCCAGTGGGCACGTTATCGGGGTCGGTTTCGGCAAGAGACGCAGCCTTGAGCATTAAGAGGGCTTCGTTTCGGGCTTCTAGATCAGTAATCCAATCCTCCTTGCTCCTGGGAGCCATTAGTGTTTCCCGAGATATCATCGATGACTTTGAGTCGTTGATAAATTCTCTGCCCTCGAAGTATGTGTTTCAGTACTGCGCTGGCATACCATTAACCTGAGCCAGGTATTGTGAACGTGAGCCAGCTATTATCTGGTCGATATTTTTCTTCATGTTCATAGTTGGGTTGAGGTTTGCCACGCTCGTATCTGAATCGATCTTTCCAGAACTGGTGTCCATACACCAAATGGTCACTCCGTTTCCAATGAAACTCCGAGTATTCGGACCGCTTCCCCTCTTTCGCAATATGGATGTTGGGGGATGGCGTCCCCGTGTGTAGTTGCCTTGTTCCAGAAGGCGTGTTCTAAATTCCGGGGTCCCAACGGAATGATCTCCGTCTTTGTGACGTTGAAGCGAGCTCCGGATGCGAGCACCATTTTTCCAGTATCTTCTGTAGGTCTCAAATTTGTCATATTCACTTAGGTAGGCCTGGTATCATCGGCAAATAGCTGGACCACGCTTCTCCGCTACTCCGGGTATTGCGTAACCCCTAAGGTTTGACCTCTCAGCATCGAGGCTAGTGGTCGATTGCCAAATTGAATAATAGGCATGACAGTGGGTCGCCTTGGCGACCCTCTTCTAACCGAAAGACGAACTAATTCCCCATTGACAATACTTGGGTGTCGGCAAATTTATAGAGTGATTTCACAGTGTTTATAAGAGTTCGGGGAGGCCGTGCTTCCTGAGAGTATCCCAGAGGTATGTATGTAAGTCTTATCGTAGGCTTTCTCTGGTCAGGGCACAATTACCCCATTTTGTAGGTCTTCTTCGGTGTATTCGACAACCTCCATGGCGAGTATATGGCATCGTATCTTGCGCCCTTTCATGAAGCCCGGATTGGTCCTTATGTATAAGGTATGGGGCAATTCTGCTTAATTTGTTTGCCAATCCTTTGGTAATACTTATAGTCAGAATTTAGCACGGTGATCGGTCGGTAATTCGCATGTCCGTCGGATCTTTTTCTTGAATAGAGGGCACATCCAGCCAGAGAGAACTCGGTCCCTCACCATGCCATGTTCCTCGATATCGTTGAATACCCAGGTGAGTACTTGATTATATCACAAGTCTTCTTCTGGGGTGCTCACCTCTAGCGGCCTTCCTATTTTCTTTATCCATAGAGTTGAGGCGTCTCCAGAATCCAGTAGTAAAGCCATTTATCCGGCCGCCTTTCCAGGGCTGCCTCCATGAGGGCCTTCAGTACATCATCTTCGGTGAGTTTCTCAGACAGCGGTTTCATATCTACCCATCCCCGTTTGCGGCAGGGAAGCAGGCTTCCTCCGAGCTCCTCACGCATTTCTTGTGCATATCCTCCCCATCGGATGGAAGGTCGTTGTGTAGTTGCGGGCAATTTCTGCCATTTCTGAGAGCGTCGACTCCCTTCTCTGGTACAATATCTGTTCTGCGAAGGTAAGTTATTGTATCTCTTGGCTTGTATCTTTACTAAGGTTCACGGCATATTTAGTTATGTGGTTCAGCTCGTAAGCCACGGACTTTCGTTCTAGTCGCTTTCGTTCCTTTGACGATCAACTATGTCGTCATTCTCTTTTCATGCCGCGACTATCTCGGCATTTCTTCCTGTGATTTCCCGTCTACGGGCCAGCAGGGGCTTCTATTACAGGTGGGTCATCACGCAGTCCGCATTACTGGGTTGTTTACCCTTCTTTCGTCAGGGGGTTTTGGCTCGGGTTTTTTAGTAACGGTCTCGTTCTGCTACCAGACCTTGTCGGTCTTCTCCGATGCACCGACCGCAGTCTTCGCTCTCTTCTTGGCAAGTCCAGGACCGAATCTTTAAAAACTTTTGCTCTAGTCTGTGCATTTGATAAATCTGTGCGCGTTTCAGGTATGGACTCCTCAAGTTTAATAGCTGCCTCCATGGCGAAGCTTATAAAGTCTTTATCATACAGGACAAATTGGCATGGCCCATCGTCCTTTACCGATGTAGGGTGCTCCCGGGGCAGAATTGTCACTGACACCATCCGGTGATCAGTGAGACGCCAGCCGTGTCTTCGATATTCCAGTGCCTGCAGTTTTTCAGGAGGGTGGGTGAGACCAGAATGCATCGATGCGGGACAGTGTCCACGGGTGCTAACGTGAGTATATGCTTTAAGTCTGGATTAAGTTGTCGCCAACCTCCTTACTTCCATCAGACGCATGAAGCGTAAGTAGCAGCTACTACTGCTCGGAGTCCGCGCGGTGCGGCAGTCGGTCATGCGTCTGGCACGACGTTGAAGTCTCCGCCTATGCGTCGGGCACCGGTAGTCCACGGTAAGCCAGAGTTCACACAGATGTCCAGAATTTATTTTTTCCTCATCGGATTCCGTGGGGGCATAGAGTCCTAGCACTGTATAGTCCGTGTTCCATGCCACGGAATAACTGCGAGGATTGCCTTACCAGGTATGAGGTAGTGAATTTTTACTCCTTCACGTTAGTAATTTCCCGGTTTAACACTATAGCGATGCCTTTCGCAGCGGGGTTCTCGGGGTACTCGTAGTTGAAGAGTTGCAGGCGTTACCCATGAAGCTATCTTGTACTCCAGGGCCTGAGCAGCTGACATGTGGGTCTCAGAGACAATTAATATTCCTATTTTCTGTTCCGCATCATCGGTGGATCCCATGCCATTGTGGCTATCTTGGGACAGTGAGGTAGCTTTAATGCCATTAATATTAATGGCCTTCAAATTTATTTCAGCCCGGGTATTACGGCCTATTCGAGGGTTTCCAACTTGTTGCTTACCCCTCTTTCGGTTGAAGAATGCGGGAGCATGGTCCTCGTCCTGGGGGCATCCCCTCGGCGCACGTTGTCGCCGTGAGTCAGAGGCTCCGCCCTGCGCTTGGGCATTTGCAGCCGTGTCCCGGGTGCGGGGGCCAGGTGCGTTCCTCCTCGCTTGATTTCTTGCCGTACTCGGGTTACCCCTTGCTCGGCTGATCTCTCGCGGGTTGGAAGGCGGATCTGTACCCCAGGTGGCGTGTCCAGATCAACCGTAACATCATCTTCACCTTCACGGCGCGTACGCGCGCGCGTGAGTCGTCGCCTTCGCCAGTCGCGGCAGCAGCCAAAGCAACGGTGAACTACTGCGGGGGGGTCTCGCTGAGAATAGCCGGGGCTAGGCCCCCGGTCGCCCCGGCTCCCGCTGGTTTCACTGTTGTATCTCGTAGCCGGCGGGCACTGACGAGGAGGATGCGCCTGCTCCTCTAAACCCTCCCGTGTTCCAGGAGGGTCCATGGCGCCATATCTTGTATTTAAAGGTGTGTATTCATAATGTGGAAGGTTTTTTGATTTGAACGATCAGTCGTAGTCATGCGGCGACGGCAAGGCGTCAGCGCGCATGTCGGCGAGCGCACGCGGCATCTGCTGTAGTCCGGTGTTCGTCCCAACAGCCGGAGTACCCATTTTGTACTGAACTTAAGTCACGCTCGTGAAAATGTGGCAAGTTTGTGTATTCCTTGCGAAAGGACAACATAGTATCGTATCAAGTAAATCTATGTGGCAGCAGTATGTCTGATATGTATGCAGAGGGATCTTAGAAGTAGTCATCGCGCTCACGGCGCTTCCCCTTCCCCTTGTAAGCACCACCCTTCTTCCCCTTCCCGTCGCGGCGAGGGTTGCCGTCTGAATTGCCTTGGTTACGGCCTTGGCCGGGCGAGAGTGGGAGCTGCCAGCGCCTGCAAAGGTGTTGGGGCGCATCTGCTCCTGCGCCTTGGCAGCGGCGGCGCGGCTCGCATCTACGAGGCCGGCAATAGTGGTGGGGTAGCGCCGAGCCAGCCAGGGAGGCCAGGGAGCGGGCATAGCGCGGTGGGGTGGTCAATGGCCGGGCAGATGTGGCAGCGAAAGGCGCGTTGGAGGCGTGCTGTCCCATGGAGCGCGGTCATGATCTTGAGTTTGCCGAACAGGCGGCGGAGGTGGCTCCAGTGCTCGCGGACGGCGGTGGGGGGTTCAACGAATAGGCGCCAGGCGACCGTGTTGGTGTCATTTACGATGAGGACGATGCCCTGGACAGAAATCGAAGCGAGGAAGTGCTCCCAGGCCTGCTCCGCGGAGACCAGGGGCCGAAGGCGTCGCGGTGAGACCGAACGAACTGGGTATCTCACTGTCATTGCCGACGGCAGTGCGAATAAGGTCCCGCGCGCGGTCTGCGCCCCTGCGGTGTTCGGGAGCGTGAAGCCGCGAACACCCCACAAAACCAATGATGGGCATGTCGTAGGGAGGGGGAAGAGAGTAATGCTGGTGGAGGATAGAATGCGGTCGTGACGAGCGCCTGCGCGAGGTGGTCAGGGATGTCGGCGGCGAGCCAGAGCGCGGGGCTCGTCCGTTCGCAGCGGTGGGCGGGGTGCCGAGAGTAAAATCAGTGGGATCTATGTTGATGCGATTACCAATAGCCTCCCGTATGAGCCCATGGGTTCTCATAACCGCGCCGTTTCCGCCGCTCACCACCAGAAAAAACTTGGGGTGCGGCACGTCCTCGTACATCTTGAGGAGGTCGTCCGGGACGCCGTGGAGCAGCTGCTCCGACGAGTACACAATGTCGGGGTAGCCTCCGGCGGCGTTGGGGTATATGACCCGCGAGGGGGAGGCCGTCCGCCGTCAGCCATAAGGCGAGCATGGCGTCGTTGGCCGCGGCATCGAGAAGGGGAGCGGCGGGAGCGGGCTCAGGTGCAGCGGTGACGAGTGCAGTGGCGGGCAGGGCGACAGGGGTGATGATGGGCGCGGCATCCGGGGCGACGATGGGTGCAGCAACGGACGCCTCGGTGGCGGCGACCGTAGGTGTAGCTACAGGCAGATGATGAGTATTGCAGCAAAGGTTTTATGGGCAAGTCGGTACCTGCGACCACGGCGTTGGGAGTAGGGGCCGCTTCTCCCCCGGCGTTCAGGCGCATTCTCTTGCTCGGGGATCCAGCTCCGGTTGCCGGGCGACGAGACGACGAAGCTCCTTCTGTCGCGTGGTCCGTCGGCGTCGGGAGGCCAAGGGAGGCAGCGACGGCTTGTGCGGTGGCCGCGGCGAGGAAGGGGTCGTCATCATCGCTCGTACGGGCCTCAGGTGCAGGGGAGACTACTAGACGGTTTAGATGTGGTAAGGATAGGGAGTGAAGGTTGGTACCTGCTTTCGCCTTCCCTTTCCCTCTACCAGCCTTGCTGGCCTTGGTGCGGGCCTTGGTCACAGTAGCGGGGGTGGGAGCTGGGAGAGGGGGAACTCGTCCATCGAGATCTCCACCACGGAGGCGGGGGAGGGCGCGCGAGCCGGCTGGGGGGTGGGGGTGTCGTCGTGGTGGTCCTCGGGCGCCGGCGTCGCGTCACCATCCCATCCAAACGCGTCGGCGGTCTGGCTGGGGACAGGCGAGAGGCTGGCGTAGCGATTGTTGAAATCCTCGTAGTACATGTCGCTATTTTCGGAGGGAGTGGGGGACGCGGTGCGTGCGCTGGTGCCACGAGTGATTGCCATTTGGAATATAGGTTGGTGGTTCAGAAAGCGTGAGCTGAGTTGGGTAGAATTGAGTTCTGGTCGTTCGGGGTGGAGAGAAGACGTACCTCCTCGACGGTATTTAACATTGCGAGAACAAAGAGCGCGCACGGATTGGTTCTCCAAAAACCCCGCAACGTATGACGCTTCTGGCTCGGACGACGCCGGCTGGTAGTTTTGTCTACAGGAGAATGAGGCCTTAGGTTGCTGATTTGGGGTGGAGATGAATCAACGAGGGTCCTCTTTGTGTGTTTGAAACAAGAGTCGTACCTTCTCAGCCGTGCAAGAAGGCAAGACTCAGACAAAGATGATATGCCCGGTGACCTGCATCGGGGAGGTGTCTCTTTATGCAGAGCTTGTCGTCCTAGAATACGAGGCGGTCGACGCCGTCGACGACGAAACGAGGTAGAAGGAAGAGCAGTTGGGTGAGAAAAAAGAAGAGACAGGACGGAAACGTGCTGTGTGTGGTTTGGCATTCCGTGTGAGCGGTCGTCACCACGAGGCGATTTTCGTTTCCACGACCGTCCGGGCTGGCGGCACAAAGCGGGCACAGGGGCACGATGGTGGTGGGGCAGAGAGACTCAAAGAGCCATCGTCGTGCTCATTCTCTATGGCGAGGAGGTCGTTGCCTTCGTGGTTCACGGAAACAGTTGGCGGCGTTGGCCAACGTCGTAAGGTACAGATGATCATCAATGTCATGAGATACTTAACATAAGATGAATTCTCCGGGGTCGGAGAGCGGCGTATCGCCCGACATCGCACTGACGTCTCTCAGGAGGTGAACGATGTCAATGCGACTCTGCTAGACTCCGGAGACCAGCAGGCGTCTCCTTCATCGTCTGGCGGGTTCGCACACCCTTCCCAGCGGCGTGGGAAATCCGACCATCGTGGTGGTTCGGAACAAGGGCCCCCGCTTAGGCCACATTTACTTACTACTTTGTGCCCTAGCCCGCTGCGCCAGGAAGACGCCGCAGGCTACTACTTAACCTTGGAATCTCACAGTCTAGACTCTCTCTTCGTGAATATTCGCGAGGGATTAAGAAATATTCGTTAAAGGAGTTCGGATATCCGTTCCCTTGAGTATTTCTTTTAAGAGCTTCGACCGTTGATCTAAGGGTCTTTACCACAAAAGCAAGAATTCGTGAACCCGTCAGCAGTATCAGTTAGCACTACTCTAGTGAGGATCCGCCGATCCTTACATATGCTGGGTGGTTCTCTGTGCGTTGCATGCGGGGCGGAAAAGAACCAACAACACTGATGTTAATTTTCTTTTCCACTGAGGGTCACCGAAGGCAGTGCAACTCTCTCTTGGTGTATGGTTTGAGCTATTACAGCCGTTTTGGAAAGTATACTATCGATGGCCCTCGTTTGCAAAAAGTTTTTGATGGGAGTGCTGTTTGAGCGTTGGGTCTCAAATCGCTCTAAAATTTGAAATATAGCAAGCCATAGGTATGATTGACTCGTCTGAATATTACCAGATTTTTTTGTAGTATATAGAGGGAGCTTTGAAGATGCCGGTGAGAGGTCTGTTTTGATGACGTTTTTATATACCTGTGCAAAAAAAATTGGCGGAGCGATCACTCTCGGCAGCGGGATCAAAAACGACCCAAATCTCACCTTTGATTTTTTTCTGGACTCAAATGCCACCCGCGGGCTCTACAAACTCGGTAGCACATTTTAGAATACTGAAGTTATAACTGGCTTTTATATCAAGGTACCCAAGCTCAAATTGAGGCCACCAGATCAAAATTTTGCAAAGCTATACATTTTTGCAGAGAGGGGCCATCGATAGTAGAGGGGTTTCGTAAATTGTTGATGCTCGATTTGTGCTTACCACTGTTGACACTCTGGGCGCCCCACAACGACGTCATCGCTTCACCACCGCCGGTGTGCAGGTCTTGAAGCCACCTGGTTTTTCTTCTGGACCATTTTAAAGCACTGCATACCATTGCCTCATGTGGAACACCAAATGAAACTAAGATTTAGACCAAGTCCAGATGTATTTTGGATGTATTCAGAGCGTCGGCGTTGACAGCCGAAGATCAATCAGTCAATAATGGTAAGCAAAAATCGAGCATCAACGATTTACGAAACCCCTCTATAGTTTCCAAAACGGCTGTATAAACTCATGGCGCCAGGAAACGTCCACTACTACCCGCCATTCTGAAACGAGGTGATATACAAGAGATATACATGACAAGCAAAGCACGAGTACAAGAAGACTGTAGTGAAAACGGATAGCATCTGGATAACTACGGAATAGACGACAACTCTTCGGAACTAGGCTGTGATTGGTCTATGCGCTGCTCTGCAGTTAGTCCCCAACCTCTTCCTTTGAAATTTTGTGGTCACATACTTGTAGAACTCTTGAAAGACGTGGGCGTCGGATTCAGAGCGACGGTACGCGCGACCTAGAGATTTATTCGTTCAGAAATGCCTACAATAATTCAGGCGACATACGGATTTGTGAACGAACAACCGCGCCGAGAGCCGCTTGCGTCTCTTTAATTCCTTCGGCCAGCTTGCGCTGACGTTCCTCCTCGATGATCAACTGCGAGAGATTTTTAAATCAGGAAGAATGGAATGTTGAAAACGAATCCCCTCACCAGCATTGCGGTCTGGATCTCCTTGACTTCCTTTCCGCATTGGTCGATGGTCTGAAGGATCACTCGGATGCTCTTGAAGTAAGTGTTCCACGTCGCACTGCGCATATCCAACAAGTGGGACTGGATCTTGGATACAGATAGTTTAACCCTGGAAATGCAATCATTAGCCTTGCGACTCGGACGACGGCATAGTTAAACTCACTGGAGCAAACGACACCCAGCGTCGATCACCTCCATGTGGTTCCGCGCGTAGTTGGACGCAGTCTTAGCGCGTTCCAAAATTTCTTCGAGGGCCTCGATCGCATCATCGAGCTTGGCGAACTTCTGCGCTGGACCCTGGTGACGTGCAGCGAAAAATATAAAGGAGGCAGACGCGAGTGCGAGGAAGACAGAACGCGAGGTAGTGTCGGGGAAGAGGCCGAGTATGATAGAGGTGGATGCAGTGTCGCACATAAAACAGTAGCAGGGGACGAAGAGATGATGTTTAGGTGATGATGACTTAGGGTCTCAAGCTGGGGCGTGATAGGAAAGCCAGGATGCCCCGGCTTTTAAAGCTAGCCTTGGGCGCTTACGGTATTGCGCATTGGGTTTCGCAGAGGTGTTTTCGTTGTTTGTAAGGATTAGTCCGAAGGATCGAGATCTGGGGAAGTGTTGGTGTCACAAGGTCGGCGATTCGCTTACACGGCATCAGTGGGATCACTGTATCAACATTCACAGTAACATCATAACCTATCATAACAATAATATTAATCTCTTCGACGACCTCGTAGATTCAATTCATCAGATGCTCCGTCCAAGACAAAAATAATGTCTACCACTCCCGCTGCCGAAGGGAAGTCGGATCCATAACGGAGGTTTCGAAAGTACTGGTTATTCTAGTGGCCGAGTCGCCGCCGGCATTATCGGCCATGGAATCTTGGACTGACATGTCGGCTGCAGATCCACTCGAAGCGCGGCATTCAAATTTTTCCAATGGAACCCCACATAAGTTCGCTAAGTACGTATTCTGTAACGTGAGTCTTGCGTAGTTCTCGCACGGAATACATGAATAGACGTCCCTTGGCGCCGTTTCCCCAGTAGCCTTGCCCGGACCCAGATGTCAGTGATCTGTGTGATTGAACTTGGCTGTGCGTCCGGTCCACGGCACACGGGCTCATGGGCCGAAGCACACCACACAAACTTACTCTGTCTATAACTGGAACTGGGGTGTTCGTTTAAAAATGGGAGCGCTTACAACACCCCGCTACAATGCTACCCACTCTTCCTCCCGCACAAACGAACCGAGAACGCCGCCAACGGACGGCCCCGAAGGATGAATTACTTCGTATGGCCGTCAGCCGAGGCAAACACCCCGTCCTCGGTCATACTGTACTATTAAAATCAATTCGTCAAGGGGTGTGATGCGTGACTCAAAGTTCTAATTCGACAATTCGTCAAGGCAGCTCGAGCTGCGTGACATCCCCCAAAATTTCGTCAACCCGTAAAAATATTCCAGGAGTTGTGGTGAATGCACAGTGACTCAATGGAATAATTTAGGAATGACCTGAGCAATTTATTTCAACATAAGTTTGAGTGATGTGGAAAAATGCAATTTCTGCTGTTACAGCGCTTTTCATAATTATGCGGAAAACGTAAAAAATTTCTGGCTGTTTGGACATGTTTACATAGCCCCTAAATAAATTCTGATCTGGCTTTGTCTGGCACTTTCGATGGGCTCCAGCTCATTATTTTGAGTAAATATGTATGTATTATGAACATATTATCATTATACGGGATTGGGAGCATATGCGAGGAATGGGGACACAATCAGAGCCGAGATACACAACATTCGGAAGAGAATTTGCCTTCTCCAATGTGCACATCATTGGGACCACGTACTTTTATCCTCCAGACCACCCTTAATGAGTCTAATAGTGCCCAAGCTCCATTTATCCTCCCCACATGTGCTGAGTGACTGTTTTGAGCGCGTCGTGACCTTGTCGTGGTACCCATCAAATGCAGCGGTGTCCGTGTCTCTCTACAAACACCTGCACAGCCACTGGTTGTGTCATTCAATTGAGTCATAAGATGTTAGAGTGCGATATAGGGCCAGCAGAGTGTCCATAGTCACAAGCGGGGGCCACGAGCGTCGGTTTCGGATGTGGTGGCAATTTTGATGGTGTTTATGGTGTATATCAGGCTAAGGTGTGTTCCGCGCCCTCCGACATGTCATCAGAGCATACAGAGGGCAGTAACTGGGAGTTTTGAGTAGGAATGGGGTGGCCACGGGCAGTGAAGTGGGAGAGAAGGCTGTTGACAAGATTTAGGCGCCCGATACAAACAAGGCCCAACAGCCCGAGAAATTTTTACGTTTTCCGCATAAATATGAAAAGCGCTGTAAACTCAAGTTAAACTTGCACTGAACCACGATTTGAAGCCAAAAACCTTGAAAAATGGGCAATTAATTAAGTGGGAAGTGCCCACAGTTGAGGAAAATTGCTCCAAAACCCTCTGAGCTGAAATTTTCAACCTACCGTGATGAAAAGTATATTCGTCAAGAGCCTCCGTGACGCGTGACAAGGTTGCGAAATTCGTCACGTCAAGCACCCCCGTGACGCGTGACTGATGAATTGATTTTAATAGTACAGTAAATGTGGCATTAACGCGGAGAACCTGGTACAGAGGAACCAGGTAACCTGCTCCTTCCAAATGGCATGCCATCCCCAGCACGTCCCAAATCGCACCAACAAAGATTGCCGCAAGCGTTGGTATGCCAAGATGATGAGCTCCGATCTCATTAAAGGCGGCTGGGCGCCCGACGAGGATCAGAGATTATTGAATGCTATTGAATGTTATGAGACAAGGTGTGCCCCTCGCAAGTTTTCCTTTTTTTGTTTCATGCCAACTGACTGTACCTTAGGTGGTCCCTCGTCGCATCCATGGTACAGACCTTGGTACAGACCCGAAATAACGATTGCAAGGCATTCCATTTTTCTTTTCAACGGTCTCTTAATTTACGCGTCCATGCAAATGAACCGCGGCCCCATCAGCTGGCCCACTCACATTGTCCGCACACCCAACGGCGGCGGGTAGGAGCGGGACCAATTTGAGCCAGATTCGGAGGCGGTGCAACCGTCGCAGTCAGCCACCTCGCACATCCATCGGTTTGTTACGGGTCTGTGTGGTGGGAGGACGTGATGGGGATCATCCTGTCCAACTATACGTGTCCCGGACAGGACAGATTATGCCCTCTGAGTATAGTTTTCCTTTACCTACGTACCTCCTACCTTTGGCGCCCGCAGAATAAGTTCAGCTTTCACAAAAATCATCATTCTCGATCCAACACGATAACTATATGAGAAAAATCGTGGTTAGTCGAGACTACTACATTGCCATAAGAATCAAGGGAATGAGCCAGAATGAAATTAAATGTGAGGGAAGCATCTGGGAAGATGAAGGCGGAATTTAGAATGTCTCTGTTGCCTGGGGACAGAAAGAAAAGAAAAAGGGTCTTGAAATTGGGGTCCAGCCTTTCTGAAGGCAATGGGATGAGGTAAGGATGAAGGCAATAGGCTCGGCCAGATAAAGAAACGTTGATACAACTCGAGGTATGGTTGTGGGGGCTTGCACGGGCAACATGTCTGTGAGTTCCCCCCATCGGTCAGTTGAATTGGACCATGCTTGAAGCCTCCGGCCACAAGGAATAGTCAGGTCCTATAAATCAGCCCCAGCCAATTTCCTCTGTCTGATGCAGTACGGGGAACTGCAAAATGTCACACAAGTTTCCGACTTGCTGCGTTCCGGTCCACCTCAATATTACCATCTGCATGTTGTATATTTCCTGGCCAATCCAAGGATGAGGGAAAGATCGGGGCGGGATTTGGGATATAGGCAAGAAATTAAATGAAATAGTTATAGGTATAGATAAAGGTTTAAATCCGGCCACGATGAATTTGGAGGCAGACAAGAGTATCAATTAGTCTCCCGCAGTCAGACTCTACAAATTTTATGATAGTCGATAAAACTTTATATAGAGTCTGATTTTATTGGCATAGCCGAAGCCGCAAGTCGGATTTCCGTGATCACTGAGTGACTACACGTGATATTCCCACGCTCCCATTCGGGACAGACCACTCATTCTCAGTATTTCATGGTAATGCGAAGATAAAAGGGCATTGATATGAGTGTAGAACCATTCCATTGACGTCTGGATGGTCGGTACACGTTAAAAACATGGATATTTATCTTGGAATGCGATATATTATGGTTTGGAGCATAAAATGCACATTGTGCATTCGAAACTGCTCAGATAAATTTGTGCCGCGTGATTTGAAGTTTTCAGTACCTAAGGAATTGATCTTGGTTGTAAATTAGGTCGAAGGGTCAATGTGTGGGCAAGAACTGGACCAGCATCCCAATTGGGAGCGTGGGAATATCACGTGTAGTCACGCGGCAGTCACGGAAATTCGACTTGCGGCTTCGGCTATGCCAATAGATTCAGACTAAGTATCAATGGTCCTGAAAATATAGTCTCTTGGCCGCGAGATTGAGTAGACCCGAATTTTTCAGTTGATCATGAATCTAATCCCGCAAAATTATTTGAGCGATTTCGAGTTCTGGGCATAGCATGAAATGGCTTTTTCTTTCTTTCTGAAATTAACTTTCCACACTTCGTCCGTAGCGAAGACGCAGGTAACTGCTAATTATATTAACCGTTCTTTAACGATTACCTTCGCGATTCTTTGCATCTCTTTGGTTTCATCCCCATATGAGCTAACCCCTCCTGTTCTTCTCTGTTCTTGCACCGCATCTCAACGCTAAAAACCCACGAACGGCTGCGCCGCAATGCTCACAGCATTGCAAGATTTTTATCTCTCGCTCCTTTCGTCGTTGATATTCTCACCGTGCCCGACATTAACAGTCTTCGAACTGCGCCGCAAAAGCTAAAGCTGTTGAATCCAATCCATTCTGGATTGTTCAGAGGAACAGAGTAGTCTCATGATTCAACAGCCTCAATTTATAGCGGAGAGACTTTCTCACTCTCGCCGGGATCTCATTTTCACCTGCATAAATTCGCACTCCACCGGGGTTTTCTGCACCTCATTTGATCCCAGTATCTTCCCCGGTGCCCCTCGTTCTGGAGCGCCTCCTTGCCTCGCTTCATGCCCCTGCTGTTGAAAATTCCCCTGGAGGACATGAACCTGAGCTGCCTTTGCCCAACACCTCAAATACATTCAAAATCTCGCCTCAATTCCAAACAAGTCTGGCCGCTGTCCATCTGGCATGCCTCTTGGAATTTCCTCGATATCTCAAGTTTTTTGGGCCATTTAAACACGGAACCTAAACCTCCTCATCCTACGCTTATTGGCGGGCGGCCCTGTTCTCACTGCTCTTCTCCGGCCTCAATTTTCGATCAATTTATTGCGTATGACTCGCGTTTTCAAGCTGCACTACGAACTTATGTCATCAATGTGCGCAGCGTCGAGCACTCTCCCAGAATTAATATTCACGTGCTTACAGTGCATTGCGGCGTTCGGCCCTTCACCTGATGTGCTACCAGAGCCAGGATTCTTTTGAAGCCATACCACCGTTTTGTCCTCAGTATTCGCGACTCACTTTTGGGTCCGGATGCTTTACCGTTGTGGATGATTTTAGTCAGAGGGAAATACAGGTACATCTTGAACGATATTCTCTTGATTAGTCTGATGATCTCGCTCTCTTCCAGCTATGTCTTTTGTCATACTTCGAGATCTCTGGCCTGGATTCTGAGCACTCAATGTGCAGATCTGCTGTGTTTTGTGCCTCTCCCCGGGAAATTTGGCATCCTTGAACGCCGGCCGCCTCAATTTATCAAAGTCCAGTCTGTGCTCCTGTCGCAATAACCTCTACGGAATCTGGCGGAACTCCCCAATTTTCGAGGCGAGGAGCTGTTCACGAACAAATCACTGCTTCCTTTACTTCCCACCATATTATAGAAAATTCATACCTCTATTCACCGTAGTACACATACTACATTTTACTTTCGCGTGTTGTGCACATTGAATAATACCATTCTCACCATGCGCCTTGGATCTTATCTCCGGAGCGAAGCGGAGGCGCATCTTGTAATATTTAGTTCAACGTTCACTTTGAGTTCCGGGATTTCCCGGTCGGGGTATTCCGGCAGTGGCGGTGTCATGTACCCTTTGCGCCATCTATGATCTGGTCTCTCCTCGATATATCGATAGAAATCCTGTCGGAATGGGGTGCCCCCAAACGCCAAGCTTGTCCTTGACAAGCGAACATTTATGTGGCACCATCACCGAGGCTTATTACGCCGCGCGCAAACGCAAGCCGCACCCCGGGGCTGTGCACGCGCTCACGGTCCTCATCCTCTTCGGCATCATGGGCTACACCAAGTACGTATATGGTGGGTGGTTCTCTGCACGTCGCATGCAGGGCAGAAAAAGAACCAACAACACCGAAGTTACACCTCAGCCCAATTGACATATCCGAGATGTACCAGTCTGCGTACGGCAATAAGCTCGCCTTATAAGAAAGCCGTGGTTACGAGTCTAGTCGAAGGCAGTGCAACTCCTTCCGGGTGTATAGTTCAAGTTCAGCCTATGGTGCCAGGAAATATCGGTCACTGCCCGCCATTCTGAAACGAGGTGGTATACAAGAGATATACAAGGCAAGCAAAGCACGGTTACAAGAAACCGAGAAAACTGTAGTGAAAACAGATAGCATCTAGATAACCACGGAACGACGACAGCACTTGGGAACCGGGCAGTGATAGCCTTACACGCTGTTCAGATAGGTCAGCCCACTTCTATTTTGTCAAATTCGGTGCTCACGTACTTGTAGGACTCGGAGCGATGGCACATACGTCCTTGAAATTATGTCAAAGGATGAAAACGAATCGAGTCGTTCAGGTGACATACGAGTTGGTCACCGTAAGCGGGGATATCATTATGATCCCTCTTTTGATGGAGGTCTTGGGGCGGTGACGATGCTGTAGATACTGCTTCCTTTCAAGTTGCTCCGAGTTTCTCGGGCGAAACAAAATATACATAGCGCCCAGGGAGATGGGCTCGCCATCAGAGTCCGTCCATGCCCGTCTCACCGTGCTGTTCCTGCTCACTTTGCCATGACCAAGTGCACGCAGACTGGGGAGCTGAAACAACCCAACCAACATACAGCTACGCCCCGCCGGCCAGTAGCTGCCGAGAATCCGCACGCTGTACCCGTACCTCCCGCCCCCCCACCGTCTGCCTTTGTTGCAGCCTTGGCTCCTCTCATTCGCAGGGACATGAAGTTGAGTACTACTTGGCGCTGAGGCTGGTTTTCATTCACTGGCATTCCATCGAAATGATATTGATATTGGAGGGGATATTTATATGCAAGAAAAACACGGCTATAAAAAACCGAAAAAACTAGGGGATAGCATCTGGATAACTCCAACAGCGACAACAACTTTTCGGGATTGTGGCAAGCCATGAGCAGCCTACACACTGTTCGGAAAATGTAAGTACACTCTGGTTCGGATTTTGACTGCCCACGTACGTGTAGTATTCTTGGAAGACGTGGGAGTCGGAGTCAGAGCGACGGTACGCGTGACCTAGAAATTTAAAAAAATTGATTCCTTTAGAAATGCCCATAATAATTCAGGCGACATACGGAGAACAACCACGCCGAGGACCTCTTGCGATTCTTTGATTCCCTCGGTCAGCTTGCGCTGACGTTCTTCCTCGATGATCAGCTGCCAGATTTATTTCATCACCAAGTGTTGAATGTTGAAGATGAACACGCTCACCAGCATCGCGGTCTGAATTTCTTTCGCCTCTTTTGCGCACTGGTCGATGGTCCGCAAGATTGCTCGGATGCTCTTGAAGTAAGCCTTCCACGTCGCGTTGCGCATATCTAACAAGTCGGACTGAATCTTGGATGCGGATAATTTAACCCTGAAAATGAGTTTGTCAGATTTATGGCCACGGCATCAAGGTTGAACCTACTGGAGCAAACGACACCCCACGTCGATCACCTCCAGATGATTCCGCGCATAGCTCGACGCTGTCTTGGCGCGTTCCAAAATATCTTCGAGGTCTTTGATCGCGTCTTCGAGCTTGGTGAACCTCTGCGCTGAACTCTGGTGACGTGCAGCGAGAAATACGGAGGCCGAGGCGAGCGCGAGGCAGACGTAGCGCGAGATAGTGCCGGGGACGAGCGCCAGAGTCCCGAGTATAATAGAGGTAGATACGGCGTCGCACATGATAAACAATACAAATGGCGCAGGTAAGGGGGAAAAAGGTTAGGCTTTCGTGGGGTCTCAGGCTGCCTGATAGGAAGGCAGGATCCCCCCGCTTTTTAAAGCCACCTTTGGCGCTTGCGGTAGTTCAGCGTTCGCATGCTACATCTCCACGATTAGAACATTTCCAGATCAAGATCGTTTTTGGAGTATCAGGAAGATGAGCAACCAATCACAAGCCGGGACATGGGTCACCTGGGTGGCGTTCGGCAACGAACGAACCGAAGTTCTGTTCAACACAGCAGCGGCGGCACACCCTGTGATGCAAGCTTACTGAACTTTAATTTACAGCGGCCAACTGATAAGCTGAGGCTGTGGGTTATTCTCTCTCTACCTCCGAAGTTTGGAGATATTTTAGCCACATTCGTGTCCCCAGTAAACCGGTTGTTCCCATTGTGGAACTGGGACAGCGTAGTATCGTATGTATATCCTCATTGCGGACCAAAATTCCTGCGTCGCAAAACGCGAAGACCCTGTCGGCATGGCTTCCCTGCGGACGGCGGAGGACAGTGTCTGCCGACGGCCGATCTGACGTCGGAACAATGCCGCTTTTTACGGCACATTCTCATGGCCTTTGCCGACGGCTGCGGAAGGGCTGTTGGATGCAATGCCTGGCTAGAAATAAACAACTCCTTGGGCGGAGAAGTTGATGGACAGGCAGGCCTGGAAAATTAGTAGTGCGTGTGTTCTACGTAAAGATACGGTAGCTTTTTTTTGCAGTAAACCGCTCTTAGTGACAACAATATTGATGGTCGTACCTAGCATGTGGTAGACCGAGTACAATGTCTCCTCCTCGAGTCCTCCTCCATGTTTAATTCACACATATGCCATCAGGATGGATGGACAGGACGAACATATAGCAGGTCAACGATCTCCAGGGACGAGAACGGACGAGAAATCGGCGACTATAGTAAAAACTACGGAGCAATATCAGGGTTTGCTAATGCGCCCGGAGAATCAAAGCGCACCCGCAGGAATTCCGAAAAACTCTACAAAAACCACCGTTCCCGACGCGTTCAACGTTCGGTTCAACTTCTTGCAAGCAATCGGGGTTCCCGCCGGCACCCGGCATCTTTTAGTTTGTGGCCTGCGTCATCCGAGTCTGTAATCTTGACCATGTCCTCGATGCCCCGGAAATCATCAAAGTTTGTTTGCAAATACATCCAAACACGCTGAGATAGAATTCCAATTCAACCGTCAATTGTCAGTGCTTGTTCAGGGTTGTTCGTGTTGGGCTCTGTGACGTGACGTGACATTAGTGATGTGGCTCTTGAACCAGATATGTTGTCGCCCATCTCTTTCTCTTTTAACATCAACCCCAATCTCGGGCTTCACATCATACATAGTCTCTCGTAGACAGACGCTACAACAGTTTTGGTGCTCGTGCCTCGCATGTTGTACATGTCTCTGGACTCTATTTATCCTGTCTACTGTAGGTACCCAGACTTGCTCTCTGAAGCGAGTGTTCTTCTTTGGTTTCGAAGATCCCGAAGCTTTCCACACCCACCTTTCCAAATGGCAATTTATCCGATGTTCTTATTGCCAGCTGAATCTGGATTCGACCGCTGGCACCTCAACGGCTGCTATCTTGTAGCTTTGTCACCGCCTGTGCTTGACTCTCCTGCTGGGCGTCGAATTGACTTCATACTAGTATACCGGACGAAAATAATATTGCAGGAGATATTTACATGCACGGAAAGCACGGTTATAAGGAACCGACAAAACTGTACAGATAAGGGATAGCTTCTGGATAACTCACACAGCGACGACAGCTCCCCGGGACTGCAACGCATGAGTGACTTGGACACTGCTCGAAATTGTAAGTTTAAACTCTTTTCGGATTTTGACTGCTCACGTACTCTTGAAAAAGGTTGGCGTTGGATTCGGAGCGACGGTATGCGCGACCTAAAAAAATTAATTTCGTTAGAAATGAATGTCCCAAATAAATAATTCAGGCGACATACGGAGAACAACCGCGCCGAGGACTTCCTGCGAGTCTTTAATTGCCTCGGTCAGCTTGCGCTGACGTTCCTCGATAATAATCTGCAAGATTTATTTTATCACCAAGGGTTGGGATGTTGAAGATGCACACCCTCACCAGCATCGCGGTCTGGATCTCCTTGACATCCTTTGCGCACTGGTCGAGGGCCAAAGCCCCGAGTATGATGGAGGTGGAAAGGGTGTCGCACATGATATTCAATTTGAATTGGGCAGGTGAGGGAGAAGAGGTTAGGATTTTGTGGGAACTCCGGTTGGGGCCTGATAGAAAGAGAATCCTTTGGCTTTTTAAAGCTAACGTTGGCATGATTAGTACATTTCCAGATTGAGTAATGACAAGCCCGGGATAGCCTGATCTGTGGGCGTGCGCGGTACTGGTATTTCGAGCCAGTCAGCATCCCGTAAACGATCCGCGAGCTGCATGAGTCAGTGAGTGCTTTTGGATCTCATCTGAATGCTGCGCGCCGATGTCAACGGCACTCTAGATTTGCGGATTGATCTTCACTGGGATTGTCATTGGTCGGTGTACAGCCAATCACAAGCCGGGAATGGCGGTGGCGTTCGGCAGCAAACGGAGTTCAACACAGCACGCCCTGTGATAACGTACTGGAATCACTCAAGTTACAGCTTGTGCCGGCTGCATGCAATTTCGTCTTTCACGTCAATAGCGTCTTGGGCAAGACATGAGAGACGCGTGAGACGGATTTTGGGCCAAGACAAGCCATCTTTGAAAGTAGATTCACATTTCTCAGGAAAGACGTCAAACTGCTGTGGCGGCCTTTACTGCGCCGATATTTACTCTGGACCTCCCCTCCTTCGGATTAGGATTTCGTTGCCGATATCGGCACTAGTTATTCTTTATATTTGTCTGGTACAATATGGAAGGTTTACGTTACTCTAAGAGATAGCCGGTGGCAAAGATCCTGATATCCTGTGCAATGACATGGACCGTCTAGCGGCCGGCCACTTGTTGGTTAAATTTTGCATTAATTTGCGGGATTTTGTAAGTACTGCGGTCCAAGAAATCAGCTTCCTTGAACGGTTCAATGACTAGAAGGGTGGGTGCTGTCGCAAAGGAAGCTGATTTCTTGGACCGCAGTACGTACAGTGCCGCGCGCATGATTTTCCCAATGGTTCTACTCCACCTATTTCTACAGCTTCTATTGATCGGAAACTGACCGGTCCATTCAGGACAAAGTATTCGTGAAAACTCCCCGAATAGATTTATGTTCTCGGGCACGCCAAGGTCCATCTCTCGGCTTTCGATAATTTAACCATTTTATTTATCTCTTTTTTAGCCCAGCTTTCATCTCCTCAAATTTCCAAGGATGCAACTGAATAATTTCTAACTCGTCTCGTTTTCTGTCTCTTTAGTACCTGTTCCAAAAAAAAAAGAATCCCGCTGCATGGTTAACCTCGCTGTATTAGCGGTTTGACTTCTTGCAAGGTTCATTCGCGACATGATTGCCGGTTTGACTTCTTGTAAGGTTACGCGACATAATTGCCGGTTTTTCTCCTTGAAACGCACAGCCGTGGCGGTTATTGCCGAATGAATGAGACCACCAGGCCCATTGCTTTCTCGATGACTTCACACTGCTGCTTCCACCTGGGCAAAATTGGGAACCAAAACAGTGTCTTCATTATGTAATGATAGGTGGCGAGGCACCTTAGTTTTGCCTTAGTTCCTCCTTCTATGACACGATGCTTTCTCGTAGAAGGTCCGACGGCTCATAGAAACCATTATGTGGGAGCACAGAATCTGCGAAGGGCGTTTAGTTGAGCATTCATTATACTACAGCTCTTACTTCCAAACCTGGTAATTTTTGATATTGGAGGCATATATGAATGAAAAACCGACCAAATTCAACTAAATTCACAGGGTGTTGTACTTGGCTTAATTTCTGTGCCTAGGACGGGCCTAGCTCAACCAGGCTTATCTCGATTCAAAGTCGTGGGAAGAACTGCTCATGACATGCCAGGATCTCCCTCCCAACTAGGTCATCAATATCAGTGCGCTCGAACTGGTAAGTGACGTCGACTTTGTGCAAATGTCGGTGACCGAGTGAATGTATTGGTTGCAAAGTACATATAGACTGGCATTGGAGTTGGGAAATGTAATGGATGGTTCATAGTCACAAACCGAGGCTGTGGTGCCAGCCTTAGCAGAGTCCTGATATTCCCTGTCGCCCTCTTGAAGATATTGTGGCTACATCCTTGTCCTCAGTAAACCGGTTATCCTCTCCCTCCGGGACCCTCTCTCATTGCGGACCAAAAATCCTGCCTCGCAACTCGCAAATGCGAAGCCCTGGAAAGAAATAACCAACTCTTTGGAAGTAGCAGTCTTGTTGATGATGGTCTGTTTTGGATTTCCGTTCATTTCGACCCCACCTGTCATTGCCGCTCTCGGAAGCCATGTCTTGGCCCTGCTCTCGATTACGCGGCGCATGTCTAGATTTTTGATCAAGCTAATTATAAGATGGGGCCTTATGCGGCCACGAGCAGGAGACTACTTGCGGTTAATGTTAAAAGCCCTAATCAGAACTCCTGGATCCAACAGGCTGGACCGACGGGAACGAGAAATCGTTTCTTCCCATCGGTGACCGACAATGTCCGTCCCATCAGTCCAGCCGCTGCGTGCGTGCTGGGAGTCCATCTCCTGAACAATCACAGAATACGCCAAGAATACGCCACTAATTGGTGATTCGGCGCCTGTTGGCGAGAACAAGCGCTCAGAAAATCAAAGCGCGCCCGCAGGAGAAAAAAATTATTTCTGCAAAGAAAATTCAGTACTCTCGACGCGTTCAACTCCAGTTCAACGTTCGGTTCAACTTCTTACAAGCGATCGGGATTTCCCGCCGGCACCCGGCATCTTTCAATTTTGGCGCCACCTGTGGCGGTGTCGTTGCGTCATCCGAGTTTGTAATCAGTCTTGTCCCTCAATGCCGTCTAGGAATGCGGCGTCCCCAGACGACAAGCTCGCCCTCGACAAGCCCACATTCTGTGGCACCGTAACCGAGGCCCGGTACGCGGCCCGCGAGCGGCGCGAGCGCAAGCCGCAGCCGTGGGCCGTGCGCAAGCTCATGGTCGTTGTCGTCTTCGGTATCATGGGCTACACTGGGTACGTCTACGCTGGACGATTCTCTGTGCGCCTTATGCATGGCGGTCGGCGGCCCGCAGGAAGTAAGTGTTATTTTTTTTCTACTCGATGAGAGGATCGCCGACGATATTCTTACCGGTAGTCGGATTACTTGCGGGTTGGAGTGTGTTGTATATGTGGATGGTCTGGGCGTATATCAAGGTATTCCCTATATTCTCTTCAATATCTGTATCTCATCCAAGTACAAGTAATTCTTACGCCCCCGGGGAACGCCTGCGACGTGCGTCCCTCTCCAGCCTCCCCTTTACTTGACCTCACCTACAATAATACCCGCAGTACGTACCAAAAACACCGCAGCCTCTCTTCCCGCGCGCGCAGTGGGACGCCGCGCAGGACCCATACGGATACGACAGTGCAGAATCGTACGACAGCCGCGCGGCCGCGCTCACGGACATCGAGACGGGCCGCATCGGCGGCCCGTCGTACGAGGGGCTCGCTATCGCGGCGCCGCCTCCAGCGCACGTCCCGGGTACTGCGCTCCCTGTGCCGGGTGCTGCTAACGGGACGTCCATGCCGAATGGGAGCGGGCACGCACCCGCGCCCCCGCGACGGAAGTCCTCTCGCGGAAGTCGCGGGAGGCGGAGGGAAGACAGGGACAGGGACGGGGGCAGAGACAGGGACGGGCGTATCCCCGCGGTCGTTTCCCCCCGACGGCACCGCTGCTGCCGCCGCACCGCTGGTGCTCACGCTGCTCGATCGTGAAGCCCTATAGGGCGCACCACTGTCGAACGTGTGGGACGGTGCGTGTTCTGTCTTATCGTTTTCTCTATTACTATTAGACGTCTACTGGACGTCGATCGACGTCATCTATCCACGTTACGTCCCTGTCGACGTTCTCAGAAGCGAATCTATAGCTATAGTTGGAAATGAATGGATGCTGACCAAATGTATAGTGTATCCTCAAATTCGACCACCACTGTCCTTGGATTGGGCAGTGTGTCGGGGCGCGGAACCATAAGGTTTGTGTCTCCTTCCCCCCCTCCCGCCCCCCCCCCCCCCCCCCCCCCCCCTCCCTCCCCTCCCCTTCCTTCCATCTTTCACACTCTTTCCCTCTCCTTCTCCCTTCTCTTGTTTGCTATGACCCGCCGGCTTACTAACCTCCCCACAGTTCTTCCTCAACTTCTCCCTCGCTACGCTCGTCTTCACGTTCTACACCTTCTTCTCGCTCCTCGCCTTTAACATCAATATCTCCTCCTCCTCTTCCTCTTCGCGCGGGGTGGGCGAGACCGACATAGACCCGCAAGAGGTGGTGGTGATGGCGCTGTGAGTCTCCTTCGCCGTCTTCCTTTCGTTAAAAGATTTCCTTTTTGGTGAATCTCGGTATTTAAAACCCTACTAATATGCACTACGCACCCAAAGCGCGGCGCTCTTCGCGCTCTTCACGTTCTCGCTGGGCGTGGCGCATACGCGGTTTATTTTGTTATCGCAGACGACGGTGCGTATATTCCCATAAAAGGCTATATAGCAAACGAAAGTGATAATGATAATGGAACTGATGTAATTCGTTTTGAAGGTCGAGAGTCTAGGCGTACAGCGCCTGAAGGAGCGCGAGGGCGCGGGGCTGGTGGACGCGGGGATTGGGTGTTGGGAGGTTGGGTGAGTGGTGTGCTTTCGTTCCTCCGTTCTTTTCCATCGATTTCTCTTTGGGCTCTTCGGGGCTCTTTCCCTTCGTGCTCCTCCCCCAAAAAATTACACCTGCTGACGAACCTTTGCAGCACAAAACGCCGCGCCCTAAAAGCCTACGACACAGAGTGGGGCGCGCCGGACACGGAGGGGAACGTGTGGTGGCCAGGGTCTGCGTGCGCAGGGTGGGAGGACGTGATGAGGATCATCCTGTCCAGCTATAAATGTCCCAGACAGGACAGATTATGCCCTCTGAGTATAGTTTTCTTTTACCTACCTCCTACCTTTGGTGCCCGCAGAATAAATTCAGCCTTCACCAAAATCACCATTCCCGGTCCAACACGATATCTATATAAAAAAAGACTTGGTTTGTCTAGACTACTACATTGCCATAAGAATCAAGCGAGTGAGTCAGAATGGAATTAAATGTGAGTGAATCATCAGGGAAGATGAAGGCGGAATTTGGAATGACTCTGTTGCCCGGGGACAGAAAAGAAAAAAAAAAAAGGGTCTTGAAATTGGGGTCCAGCCTTTCTGAAGGCAATGGGATGAGGGTAATGATGAAGGCAATAGGCTCGGCCAGATAAAGAACGTTGATACAACTCGAGGTATGGTTGTGGGGGCTTGCACGGGCAGCAATTCAAAACTGTGAGTTCCCCTCATCGGTCAGATTTAAATTAGAGCATGCTTGAGGCCTCAGGCGGGCCTTCAACACAAGGAATAGCCAGGTCCTATAAATCAACTTCCGTTCAAGTTGTCTGATCCCGCACGGGGAACTGCAAAATGCCACACAAGTTTCCGACTTGCTGCGTTCCGGTCTACCTCAATATTACCGTCTGCATGTTGTATATTTCCTGGCCAATCCAAGGACGAGGGGCGTGATTTGGGATACAGGCAAGAAATTAAATGAAATAGTTCAAGATTCAATCTGATGGGTAGGTATAGATAAAGGTTTAAATCCGGCCACGATGACTTTGGAGACAGACAAGGGTAAACTTGGGCAGGATAAATGTTCAATGGTCCAGAAAATATAGTCTCTTGGCCGCGAGATTGAGCGTTTCTTTCTGAAATTAACTTTCCAAACTTCATCTGTAGCGAAGACGCAGGTAACTGCTAATTATTTTGGTTCAACGTTTAATTTGAGTTCCGAGATTTCCTGGTCGGGGTATTCCGGCAGTGGCGGTGTCATGCACCCTCCCTTTGCACCATCCATGATCAGGTCTCTCTTCGATATATGGATAGAAACTTCTCGGAATGCGGTGCCCCAAAACGCCAAGCTCGTCCTTGACAAGCGAACATTTATGTGGTACCGTCACCAAGGCTCATGACGCCGCGCGCAAACACAAGCCGCACCCCTGGGCCGTGCACACGCTCACGGTCCTCGTCCTCTTCGGAATCATGGGCTACATTGGGTACGTATATGCTGGGTGGTTCTCTGCGCGTCACATGCAGGGCGGAAAAGAACCAACAGGACTGAAGTGGATGTTCTTTTCCACTGAGGCTCGCCGAAGGCAGTGCAACTCTCTCTTGGTATATAGGTCGAGCTATTATAAACTCATGGCGCCAGGAAACGTCGCCTACTACCTGCCATTCTGAAACGAGGTGGTATACAAGATATATACATGGCAAGTAAAGCACGGTTGCAAGAAGACTGTAGTGAAAACGGATAACATCTGGATAACTACGGAATAGACGACAGCTCTTGGCACCAGGCATCGATAGCCCTACACGGCGTGCGCTGTTCAGATAAGTCAGCCCACTTATATTTTGTTGAATTTAGTCTGAAGGATTCCTGAAGACTGTTAAATACTGACAGGAAGGAAGGGTTCCTCATTTATTTAAGCCTTCTTGAGACTTCGAAGGGCAGTGAAGATCGCCCGGGACCAACCCGGGGATCGATTTGAAAGGAAGCAATACAGCATAGTACAGCATCGGCGCATCTGATGAGAGGCCATGTCCCATTCAAATCAAGAGGGATATGCCCGCTTGTGGGAAGCGCGATGATATCTCCGGATGCTACGATTCGAATTGCTCGATCCATGCAGCCGCGCCCCCGCCAGCCCGCAGCTGCCGAGCATCCGCACGCTGCACCCGTATCACCCGCCCCTATATACTGACGAGCTAAGTGGCAGTCTTTGTTGCAGCCCTGGCTCTAATTCCTGGAACTGAATTTGCCTACTCGGCACCGAGTCTGGCTTTCATTCATTCTACCGAAATTATATTGATATTGCACGAGATATGTACATGCAAAGAAAGCACAAAACTGTAGGGGAAAAAAAGGATAGCATCTGGATGACTACGGAATAGACGACAACTCTTCGGGACTAGGTTGCGATTGGTCTACACGCTGCTCTGCAGTTAGTCCCGACAATTTCATTTTAAATTGGTACTCACATACTTGTAGGACTGAAAGATATGGGAGTCGGATTCGGAGCGACAGTACGCTCGACCTAGAAATTTCGATTCCTTCAGAAATGCTCACAATAATTCGGGCGACATACGGAGAACAACCGCGTCGAGGACCTCTTGCGATTCTTTGATTCCTTCGGTCAGCTTGCGCTGACGTTCCTCCTCGATGATCAGCTGCGAGAGTTTTTTAATCCGGAAGCATGGAATGTTGAAAACCAACACGCTCATCAGCACCGTGGTTTGGATTTTTTGACTTCCTTTGCACACTGGTCGATGGTATGAAGGATTGCTCGGATGCTCTTGAAGTAAGTTTTCGCGCTGCTCATCTCCAACAAGTTGGACTGGATCTTTGATGTAAACAATTTAACCCTGAAGGTTTTATCGTCAGGTTTACAGCGGCCGCATCAAGGTCGAAGGTACTGAAGCAAAAGACACCCCGCGTCGATCACCTTCATATGATTCCGCGCATAGCTCGACGTCGCTTTGGCGCGTTCCAAAATTTCTTCGAGGGCCTCGATCGCGTCTTCGAGCTTGGTTAACTTCTGCACTGGACCCTGATGATGTGCAGCGAAAAATATGAAGGAGGCGGATGTGAGTGCGAGGAAGACGTAGCGTGAGGTGCTGCCGGGGACGAGGGCCAAAGCCCCGAGTACGATGGATGTGGATATGGTGTCGCACATGGTGAGGACGAGGAGGTGAGTGAGGATTTCTTAGGTCTCAAACTGGGGCCTAATAGGGAAGACAGGATCCCTTCGCTTTTTAAAGCTATGTCCCATAACGTCCGGTCGATATCCTCGAAGTTCGGAAGCTAGCTGTCAGCCAATCACAAGCCGGGGCATGTGGGAACACACAGCTGACTTCGTAGTTTAAGGCGGGTAACCGCCGACTTAGATCTGATATTCTTGATTTGCCCCGATTACCTGTAAGACCGAGCCCCAATACCGGCCTTCCAGTGGCCTTCCGTCAACTGTTCACATCATCAGTAACGAGAACAGGTGCTCGGAGAGTCAAACTGTCCAGCTGGACATGGAGTCAACCAACTCTCGTGTCGTTTTTCCTTTGGCGCCCGCAGTATAAATTAGGTTTTCAAGAATTATCGGCGGCGTCATTGCTAGTTCAACGCCAGATTGTAATTTCGCTCAACGTTCAACTCGTAAGTTCAAGTTGAACTGTACAAATTGCCGCAGGCAGACTGTTTCTTGTCGAATCCTGTCATTTCCCGTCTCAACTAGGCTGCAAAACTATATAATGTCATCTGATATACCCTTTCTGTCCCTGATATCACGGTTCTGTCCTGGGCATGGCCGTCCTGTCCGGTCTTTACCAGGACTGCTCCCTGTCATCCCCAAAGCTGGGATATGGTCCTAGGAGTGTCCCTAGGGCCTTCTAGCCCCCAGGAAAAATCATATCTCCACCTCGGCCTTACACCCTTTTGGGGTATAACTACGATCGGCTTCTAACAGGGGTGTCCGACATCAAAGTCAGTTGTACGGTCGAAAGGTGGGTACTCGTCTAATCTGTGTATGTCCATTAAACACTGCAACGACTATAAGTGAACTAGACAGTGCTTCACATGTTATAACACTCATGAGCATGTTCCAATTACACTTACTCTAAAATTCAGACTTGGCGCTGCCGAACGCTGCCTGCAATCAACTGGCTCGGCTCAGAATAGTCCATATTTTGTGGGCCTCTACATAGGTTCCGATGGCCTCAAGCGGCTTCTTTGTGATGAATTTTGGAGTGGTAGAACGAACTCAAAAGCAGAGGTACCGGTTGATTCCAAGATCCCTGAGCAACATCAAACCTAATTATAATTATGCCAGTCGCGGGGGGATTGATTATACTCGCGTGGTCCAAATGTCTGAACAACGATTCGGCGTCGGAGGACATAACGATGCACGGTGGCCAACATCCTAAAAGTCACACTCAGGAGTCAACATAGGATAGCTAAGCCATTTTTAATTCTGTTTACGAGGCCGTGAGGAGTCAACCGAAGGTTGACGACGAGCGGCGTCTTCAGAATCTTCACATAGATGGTTGCCATTGTTATTCCGTGGCGAAGACAGGGTAACTGCTAGTAGAATCATATATTTTGTAGGCCTCAAATGAGTATCAAATCAAGTGGACTAGAATGTGAGTATACTTCAAGTACTTTCATGGAGTGATGACCATTTTTCGATAGCGTGCAAATTCACAACAGCAATTTTTCAGAATACGCCAAATATTTTTATTTCGGAACATTGAAGTAGGGATGGTATGCTTTTTTCTGTGCATATGAGCTTGAAATTACTGAATGTTCATGCTACAATTTTGTTTGAAGGGATCTGACCACGAAATGAGCTCAAACGGGGCTCGGCGCTTTGTCAGAGCACCACTGTACCTCTGGAGGTCCCTCAGAGCATGTGAGATGGGTAGCTCGATTGATGCATCGTTGACTTTCAAACACCCGTTAGCCCAATTCGGCAAATATTGATTGGTTAGCGGCAATGTACTTCTCCCCCTGGCAACAAGGAAGAATATGCACTGATGGTTATTTTTCTGGGACAGTAGACCAAATTCCAAGCGAAATGGGCTTTGGGATCAAGTGATTTGACCGAGCGGTTGTTGAGATCCATAAAGACCGGACACAAAGGCTGTGTCAGATGGACTGGAAAGTGTTGCTGGCTGGACCAGATTTTGATATCCGCTGGACAGAATCACCATTCTGGGAGGACAGGAACAGAAGCATGTAGCGCTTTCGGGACTGTCCAGGTGCATGGAAACATATAGTTCGAGGATCTTGCCTGTGATGGGTATGCAGATTGAAACAACTACTGGCCCGATTGGGCTATTATTGGTTGATCTATCGAAAATGTGCCCCTTCTTGAGCAGTAAGTAAAGGTATCAACTGATGGTTATTTTTCTGGGACAGTGGGCCAAATTTCGAGCAAAATGAGCTTTGGGATCAGGTGATTTGACCGAGTGGTTATTGAGATCCATAAAGACCGGACACAAAGTCTGTGTCAGATGGATTGGAAGGTGTTGCCGGGTGGACCGGATTTCAATGTCCTCCGGGCAAAATTTCCATTCTGGGAGGACAGTAAGTATATACGGGGCAGACCAAAATGAGTTTTCGATGGGACATCAAAGAAAAGAAGGGCTGACGAAAAATGTTTGACAAAGGGACCGTATTATATTAGGGAATGGACATGTTCGCCTGGTCAGCCGAACACAAACCTCTTGGCTAGGACAGAAACATCATTCCTGGGGACATTAATACTACACGCAACTAGGCTAAACTGTGGACACGATGACGACGTTTCCGCCTTTACATACTATCTGAGACCCCCTACCTGGCCACCCTACCTAGTTGGCCATTTGGAGTGTAGCATGCCGACACTTTGCTGGTCACTCCCAGGGATAATGGGGGATGGGAGTACAACCTATTACGAAGGTCTGAACCGAATTTAGAGCCGGAGTGATGAGTTGATCGAAAGTTACAACATCTCGGATCAAGACCCGAAACGTGTGAACATCAATTTCTTATGCTGACGCGGCTTGGCTTTCTTGTCTCAGCTGGCTCTCTGCCAATTCTTGGCCGTTCCGGGACTTCGTGGGCTCGTTCTGCTCCCCGGATTCTGGGGATTAACCTGTCACCATACCCGCCACCGAGAAGTCAAAATCCTCCCTGGTATGCTCCCATGAACGCGCCGCTGCTTTTTCGGAGTATCGACGAGAAGAATAGGACTGGGACTCGCCCAGTCCTATCATTGATGTCGAGTCCTACTAAATCCGATCAAAGAATAGGACTCGGACCATCAAGAATAGGACTCACGAAGTCGACACTCCAACAATCAATATGCGATTGATCTCCCATCAATATGTGATCTGCCCTAAGCTGTCGGTGATCCATGTGCGTGCTGCACTTTTTCAAAGTCTCTTCAAGCCATAATAATACCAAATGAGGACGGAACCACACAGAATCTGAAGTGGGATCATAAGCAACTGCGGGCCGACATCAAATCAAATCAATTCGGCAAGTTCCGCTCCGCTGATGCGCAACTTCACCCCTTGCCGCGAGGCGCGTCGGGCGACCCGGGGGAAGGTTTGTGTAGCATGGGACCATCTAAAAGCATGCTGGTATCCTCATATTTGAGTCGGATTTCTTTAGCCAGACACATAATAATAGTCATGAATTCATTATCAAACAATGCCGCGGACCCGCCGTTGTTGAGTTCAGCGACCACAAAATGAACATCTAAATATCAAACTATAAAATTCTGTATTTGTGACTACATGTCCTCCCCGAGTGCTCGACGAGACTTGTTTCTACGGCGTGTCCCTTCAATCATGTTGGCTGGATCAACGGAAGGATTCCTTCGCTTCTTCCCAGCCTTGAGTGGCACATCCGGGTCGGGTAGGGCATCAGGGGTGGCCGGACGAGGAGGAGGCGACGCCGAAGGCATGCGAAGGAGGGGTAAATTGTTTGGGTCAGTGGAAGTTGTTGCGCCAAAGTCGTAAGAGTATGGATCAATGTTGGCAAAAATGTCATCCATTTCGAAATCAAGTCCGAGTTCTGCATCGGTCAAAAAATTGTGTGCAGTGGATGAGTCGATGAGGAGGGTGGTTGGATAGGCATCCAAATCAGTGCCGACATTGATGTTGGCATCCATCGGTACAGGACCCTGGTAATCATCCCGCAGAACGGATGGGATCGCAGAGTACGGATCCAGAGCTGAGTGGGCAAATGATTTATCTCGCCAATTCAACCACCACGGTAACTGTTGCGACGACTTACATTCATTTGATGCTTCCACGGATGCCATGTCTTTGTTGGCTGCAGAGGTAGGCAGAATCCCATCTTCTGGGTTGTCAAAAGCCGTGATCAAGCGCGAAAGATATGAATATGTGATGGGACAAACCTGAATCATCGACATAGGAGTTCGACTCTGATGCTGAAGCCACAGATTCATCGTTTGATGGACGTTCATCTGGCCTGCGCCCTTGGATGCGCACACCAGCCAGCTCACCCTTCCGCAACTGTGCGAGTTCAGCATCAATGATACCACGGCGAATTGTCCAGGCGCGACGAAGGGATTTTTCTTCCTCAACATCCCTGCGCAACTCGTTAACCTGCTCTTTGAGATCAGTGCGATGGCTATCAAGTCGCATCTCCTCTTGGATCGACTTGATTTGTGATTCAAGCCCCCGCTGCCGCTCGAGAGAATCCTTGTTTTCTTGGACTCCGCTCTCCCGATCAGCTTTGAGGCTATCATAATTAGTGAGTTGGTCTCGGCGAACAACGGACTTCTCCATTTTCCATCTCTTGCGTTGCGCCGCCAGCTTCTCACGCTCGGCGCTTCCGTTCCACCGATGAGGCATCACACCGTTGCGCTCAATGGCAGCCAATCTTATGGCCATGATATTGTCTCTTTCCTTGGCCCTGATCGGCGGTCAGAGATGCAATGATTACAAGGGAAATTCCATACTGCAGAATACCAGTGAGGAGACCCACACCAATTGCAGTCTCCGCATTGCGACCCGCATGCGCCGTCTCGACATAGTTGGAATGAGTCGGCGTGATGTCCCAGTTTTCCGCAGAGATTTTGGAGAGGAACTTGTTGACGGACGGTAAAATCCAGGGGTTTGCGAGCTTGTGCAAATACCAATCTTTCCGGGATATTCAACAAGACGGTATAAGCAAAATGTTTTTAGTTACTCACTCTTGATGGGAGGTTCGATTTGAGCAGCACAGAACTCATGCCAGCTGTCGACTTCCTCCTGGGACTGAAGATGCTTGATAGATTGGAGCCGCGCGATCACCGATTTCGGAATTTCGATGGGTAACTCGTTGATATGACTGATAGCGCAATCAGCATCCGACTTTCAACCAGAATGAAGGAACAGGGAGTACCGGTCAAAATGGGGATTGCAGGTTTTGAGACAACAAGGAAGCAGTTTATCCGGCTTCAAGGTATATATTCCGCTGATCTCAGGGTTATTATATTTCGAAAGCCAGTCCGCAAAGCCTTGGGCTTGGGGAACTTCTCCATCCAAAATTACCACACGGCAGTTTGCATCAGGATAGAAGGGCGCAAGTTTGAATTGTTCACCGGTAACCTGCTGAACTGTATCAAAGAGTTCCGTGAACAGTTGCGCGAATGCCGGGCGTGTCTGTCTGTCGCAGTACAAACTGGCAAATGTGAGACCTAATTTTGATTCAATCACCGGAATGCCAAAAAATTATTGCGCTCACGATGAAGAAATCGATCCAAAAAACCAGCCACCTCCCACTCATCCATATCTCCTTCTACACGTTTGAAGGTGTAATCGATGGAGAGAGACAAAACTTGGTGAATAAACCTCGCAATATATGGATGCATGGTTACCACCAGCCGAAAACCATTCTTGTCCATGGCTGTGTGGATGTAGCGCTCCTCTTTTGGGAGCTTGACTTCTCGCTCGCGAAGTTCGTGGAGCACCCCTGGAAAATAAAGATAAAGATGTGAATGTAAGATAGAGAAGAATGGATTACCGTCCCATCCCATCCCACGAGGATGTTGATCCTTCTTCTTCTCGGTGATAAAATCACGCACTTTGCGCTTGTCTGCGAAGGCCGGACTGGTCTCGGCAACCTGCTTCCCCTTATATATCGTGGAGGTTGCAGGAGCTGAAATGAACGAATTATATCAGAGTTGAACAAATGTCGAGCAGTAAAATATTCACCATTGAGAAGTTTCTGAACGGTAAGCCCGGTGAGCCCTACCGCTTCCACTGCAGCCCCAAGTGTCGCACGATCTTCGGTAGTTGGCTTGGATTTTGGATGCATTGGGTGGTTATGAGCATTGCGCAAAACTACAAGAGCTTTGCGACTGGCATATTCACCCTCAACAGGGATATAAATTAGCATCTCCGTCGGGCAAGGGCGGCTCTGAATTTTGCCAACACTGATACAGCCATCAATTATATGAGTGTAATCTGAAGTCAAATCATTAAGATTATTTTTAAAAAAAATCATGAAGCACGCACGACAATTAGGCAACGCAATGCGAGGATGGACAGTGAGAATGCAGCTTTCATTGATGGAAGCGGCAGTCCCAGGTGGAAGGCGCCCATTGTTGTGAAAAACATATTCGAATGTATTCTCGTGAACATTTTGGGGAATAAATTCGTAACGGTGGAGGAGTTTCTCCTGGATGGACCAATTTGAACATCCAACACATAGGCGCTTTCCATATTTCATTGCGTCCTGGGCGAGGCATTAGAGAGCAAGTGAATGTTTGGATGTGACTGACCTTCAATTCAAAAAGGATAGGCATACCATCGCATTTGATTTTACATTTCGAATTCACGACTCGGGCATAAAACCTGGAAGAGTTAGACCTAACACCACTTGAATATGAAAGAAGGGAGCTACATACCGCGCTAGAACTCCCAAAGGCAGTGCAGCCTCTGTTTGATTTGCCTCTAGTTCACGGTCCCATAGTTCTCGCATGCCATCTTCGTCCGGTTCATACCGCTCGCAGCCCGAGAAGATTGTCTCATCGAAGTATTGACAGGTTTTGACTCCGTTGCAATACAAATGGCAACGTCGACTTTTGAAACCCTTGGTCGGGTCAGGGTCGAAGCCAAACACCGTAACATCACCCTTGAGACTCCCCGATGAGCCTTTCCAGGAGTCCTGGTCCTGACGAGATTTGTCAGAACAGCAGCTGATTGACAGGGTAAATAACTTACTTCATTGCGAATATATGCATCGAGTGTTGAACGCTTGCCGGTCGCATTCGTGAGGTGTCCCTCTACCTTGGAAAGGTCGATCCGAAGGGCAGTTGGGTGGCGGGGAACAGGGAACGTCGACGGTACAATTGAGAGATCAGCAATCTCATCAACCTTGAGCTCTCGAGTGATGGTGATTCGAGGATCTGCCTTGGCTTTTGCCTTACCTTTACCTTTACCCTTTCGTATTGGGACAGGTGCTGGAAGGACAAAATTAGGGAGAGGCGGTGAAACTGGGCATTCCATGGTGGTTATTGAGACCTCCACTGACGGTGACCAAAGAGAAGGAGGAAGCTGAACTGTGTTCGACTCCTGTAGGTCATCGTTGTGAATATCAACGAATGGGTCGGACATTGCACTTGGCGGACGTGAACCAGTATCAGATGCTGCCCAAGAGACCGGTGAGCTGGCCCGAGAGGATGGCACAAACGATGCCCGGCTGCTAGCCCGAGAAACAGAACGATGAGTCGATGATTCGGCCCGGGAGGGTGCTCGCGAACTGAATGGCGTAGAATCTGTACTACGATGGCGATGATGTGCAAAGGAATCTTGATTGTCGATCATATATGCCTGAAATGCGGCGGGATTAATCCATACTGCTGTATTTTCGAGGCTAAAGAAGGCATGGCCCAGGAAGTCATCGCCAACCATCTGAATCAGGGCGACAAAATCCTGAGTCTCATTTTAAATCTGCGAGAAATACAAGACGTACACAGTTGCGGTAAGCTCTCAATTCTTTTGTAGACGCGTCCTCGGGATTGTACGATGATGTGGAAATGACCGTGTCATCTTGGAGAAGATAGAGTTGGTAGCCTAGCGATGTAATCCAGGTAGTTGCGTTCTCCACAGAAAAGAAAGGGTCGTTGGTAGGGTCACTGAGAGCCGCCGGAAATGCCTTGAGTGGAATAATTATTGGACCAGAATTCAAGCTGAAAACAACTCACAAAATTTCGGTATGCTTTAATCTCTTTTGGAGATATGTCGGCTGCTTCTTCGAACATGGCTCGGGATGCGGGTTTGCGTCTTTGCCAGTTGGTTTTATTCCGGTTTAAACGACTTCATTTTATAGTACATTGGCACAGGTAAAACCAAACCAAATGAGAAGCAACCATATCAAAATACTGCGGCACAGGCCACTACCTGTGCTGCAAAAGCGATGCAAAGTGGTCGAGTTTCAATATGGTTTCGTTACAAAGCACACAGTGAAATTGATGTTGGTTCGTTGCAGTCAGTGCCAAGTCAAGGATGATACTCAGGATAAATTTATTAGCGCAGTCCCTTTCGGAACATGCCGAGTTGTAGCGACAGTCGACACCAGACACACCAGAAGAGGGAAAGACCTGGAAAGACTGCGCAAGACAGCATCAGACAACGGCGTGCACGGATCACCGACGGGCATCGGGGGATCAAACATCCGACTGATGGTTGATTGCTGGCATGTTGAGAGAGTGGAGTCCTATTCTTGATGGGCCGAGTCCTATCGTTTGATGGGACTGAGTAGGACTCGGGCACGGATGATAGGACTGGGCGAGTCCCAGTCCTATTCTCCTCGTATATACTCGCTTTTTCGAGTCGCTCCCCCTAGCCCGACGTTGTATCAGACGACACCGTGGACCTACGACTCTGGAATTTCCCACGAAGCTTTTTGACGTCCAATGGCTAAATTCCGAAGGTATGTTGGAATTTTATCTGCCCAACTCCCTTCTCATTGTAATGCTTTACCGCCACCCACGCAATTTTGGTGTTGCCAACACCAGGAATTTTTTGGGGAGCTGTGAAGACATTGCTACGTAGCTAGGAATGTAAATACGTCTTAGACCCTCCCTTTAAGCTATTTTAGTCTTAATTTGGGTCACAATATGGTTCCATCTTCCAGTAGACGTGCCATTCCTCCAGGGACCTTGTTTCGGGGCTTTCCCTCCTCTGAGAAGCAGTCATTTACATACCTCATATGGTTTGCACATTGAGTATTATATGTTTAAATTGTCACTATATACCCTAGCTACCATTTCCGATGGATTCGGGCGCCGTATTCAAGCCTCGCAACTTGATTTGGCTTGGTGGCCAACTAGCCTGTTATTTGGCTATGTTGAACTGCCGGCCGAAATAAATTCACTGTAACGGTAAATCTTCAGATATTTGGGCGGGAGTAGTCTTGAACTCTTTTTAGGATGCATGCCTTCATTCTGGCACAGTTGGGCGCGCGTAGGGTCAATGGACAGATTGAGATTGTGGCATGAATGCTTAGGTGGCCAGGTAAGGGGTCAAATATAGTACAACTCGTTACTCGATGCCTCTCCTCGACGATTTTCCATCCCTAGCTGGTTATTAATAAACCAAATTCTTTGAAGATGGGTCAACAGCTGCTATAGCTTGAATTCTGTTCATCAAACAAAGGAGCTCCGTTAGCCTTAATTTGGCGTCTTCTTTCAAACTATGCAATTCCCTCAAATGGTCAAGGTCTAGACAGATGTCGAGGTTTGATACTGATGGCGACCTCGGGACAGCCCGGGCCGTGCGAAACCAACTCTCCACCAATCTCGGACTCAATATTTTTTTCATGCCTTGCGGTGGTTTCATGCGGTTCGTTCATCCACATGGCATCTGTCTCCGGATTTATTGGAGCCGCATTCATGCCAAAGGCTGCGATCAAGTCTCCGTTCGCAAATTTAACTCGTATGTTCTGACACACGGCACTCTGTTGGCTCCGGTGTCTTGGGTGGCCCTTTATTCGAGACTTCAACGATGAACCGACATCCAAAAAGCCGGTTGGTCGGCCAGTCAATTATCCTCTCAAGCCCACCGAGTTCCTGCGTGACACACTTTGCCATATTCAGGTGCCCAGCACCATCAATTCCTTTGAAGTGACGATGTCACATCGAAGGGGAAAGTGGCACCGCATCTTAGATTGCCTTAGTTTGGGAACTTGTTTTTTTCAGTAATTTTAGATCAGGGATTTTTCCGGCGAAGCTTGAGTCCGGGAACTGTCGGCAGTGCCTTCGACTATGTATATTCGAAGCAGAGAGCGTTCTCGTGCTACCTCCTCTGCTTTTTCATTTAACGTGCCCTGCAGGTTCGAAACGGGTGACAAAAACAGCCGTCTTTTGGCACGAATACCCGTCTTTCACTCCCATGGACCATGGATTTCGGACAATTATTTGGCAAACTACTTAATTCGATCATACGGCCATGCAAACTTATGTACCGACCGCTCGGCCTGAAGCACTATTAAAGCACGACGCCATGGCTATTTCATCATATCGTCTAAACGCATCCTCCAACGCCTCCGCTACAGACTCTCACTTTTCACCGTTGCACATGCACTCTTGCAACTACTCCTACCCTCCTCCAGGCTATTCTGGCACCAATGCCTCGCCGCCGCCTGCAAACAACTACTCGTCGTCCTAGGAGCAGTCCAATGGACGGCCGTATTATCCAGCTGCATCCAGTGGTGGTGGTATGTTGCAGCTTTTCATCTACAAATATTAGACCTTTTTTTTTTTTGATGTTGATCCAAGGGTGGCCACCAACCAACGCAGTACTATACGCCGATGGCTCCCGCCCCTCCTTCCTCTGATCGTTACTCGAGTACTTCTTCCGCCACCGCCTTTAATCTTGGTCTCAAAATGTTTCTGCTGCCTTACACTCTGAAATATCTCCCTCTTGATAAAAATTGTGCTTCTCTGGCTGTCCGAAGCCTTAAAATCCGACAACTCTTCCTGATCTCGGCAGCGAAGCCACCGATGCCGCGCGATCCGTGAAACCGGCTCTCAACTAACCATCAATTCGTGTATGCCGCACTCGGCTGAGCTCACTTCTTTTTCCAACCCATCATGAAAACTCGTTGTGTATTTTTTTTTCCAGTCACGGCGCCACGCGCGCTGGTAGCAGCAAGTACAGTTCCTCCGCAAACGACAGTCTTTCTGATACCTTTGTCACTTCCCTGGCTTCCTTAGGCCAGTTGGCCTCATGCATTGAACCGAAACGATATTGCAGGAGATATGCACATGCAAGGAAAGCACGACTACAAGGAGCCAATAAAACTGGGGGAACAGAGACAGCATCTGGATAATTCAAACAGCGACGACAACTCCACGGGACTGCAAGGCATGAGTGACTTAGACACTGCTCGAAATTGTAAGTTTAAACTCTTTTCGGATTTTTACTGCACATACTTGTAGGGTTCCTGAAAAAGGTTGACGTCGGATTCGGAGCGACGGTACATACGACCTAGAAATTCTGATTCCTTCAGGAATGCCCCTAATAATCAAGGTGACATACGGAAACAACCGAAGACCTCTTGTGATTCTTTGAGCCCCTCGGTCAGCTTGCGCCGACGTTCCTCCTCGATGATCAGCTGCGATGTTTTTTAATCAGCAATCATGCGTTGAAAACGAACATGCTCACCAGCATCGCCGTCTGAATTTCTTTCACCTCTTTTGTGCACTGGTCGATGGTCTGAAGGATTGCTCGGATGTTCTTGAAGTAAGTCTTCCATGTCGCGCTGCGCATCGCCAACAACTGAGACTGGATCTGGGATGCGGATAATTTAACCCTGAAGGTTTTATCGTCAGGTTTGCGACCACGCCATCAAGGTTGAACCTACTGAAGCAAACGGCACCCCGCGTCAACCACCTCCATATGATTCCGCGCATAGCTCGACGCCGCCTTCGCCCGTTCCAAAATTTCTTCGAGGGCCTCGATCGCGTCTTCGAGCTTGGTGAATTTCTGTGCTGTACCCCACTGACGAGAGGCATAAAACATGAAGGACATGCACGGGAGTGCGAGGCAGACGTAGCGCGAGGCGGTTCCGGGGACGAGGGCCAAAACCCCGAATATAATGGAGGTGGATACAGTGTCGCACATAACACAGTAGCAGGGGACGAAGAGGTGATGTTGGGTGATGACTTAGGGTCTCAAGCTGGGGCGCGATAGGAAAGTCAGGATCTCCCGGCCTTTTAAAGCTAAGCTTGGGCGCTTGCGGCGTTGCGCATTGGGTTTCGCGGAGGTGTTTTCGTTGTTTGTAATGATTTGCCGGCAGTATCGAGATCTGGGGAGATGTGGCAGTGTCACAGAAGCAATGCAACCCTCGTGCGGTCAGCCAAGGTCAACCACCGCGGACAATGACACGCCGCACATCCGTCCCGTCCTTAGCGTCCAGCCTAGCACGTCGCTGTAACAACCAGTTTACTGGGGACAAACATGTAGCTAAAATATCTCCAAGAGGGAGATAGAGAATATCAGAACTCTGCGGCCCCACAGCCTCGGTTTATTACTAGTTTGCCTCTGTCCAGACTCCAGAGCGCTTCCGGTCGGCGAAAGCTGTAAGTTACAAGTTACAGTGTAAGTAATTTCAGTGCACGCCCATTAGTAATTACAGCTATCGCCATGGCTTTATTCAATGGTTGTAACGCTGGTCTGTGTTTTCCCACAGAAGCCCCGGCTGTGAGCGCCAAACTTTCCGAGATTTTCTGTGCCAAGTAACGACATGATATTTAACGGTCGTTTCGGTACGCATTGATCCGTTCGTTTGGATCCACAGCAGAGGCATTTTAAAAATTTGTCTGAGATCCCAGTAAGCTCGCGGTAAATTTTTGAGACCCGAATGACAGGATATGGTACACCCGCTTGCGGTTTTTACGGCTCGGTGTTTTAGAGGGTGGGTCTTTTTTATGAGAAAATCTGACGGTACCACAGCAGGTCGGTACCCCTCCGCAGTCATTTTATCGACTCCCACTGTCGACATACTAGGTTCCCACTCTTGACAGGACTCGTGCCCTGTCAATCTTATAATATCCTCACAAGTCCCGTTCCGGCAGCTTCCCTCGCACATAGCTTTTTCGACGAACCAACTGGCCCTGGCGAAATTTTCTCTCCGTGACAGTTGATCTAAAGAGTTCGAGTTGTCAATCTTGTTAAATCCTCACAAGTCCCGTTCCGACAGCTTCCCTCCCACATAGCTTTTTCGACGAACCAACTGGCCCTGGCGAAATTTTCTCTCCGTGACAGTTCATCTAAAGAGTTCGAGTTATTCTGAGTCAGTCCGATCATAGTCTCTCCTAGACAGATGCTTCAACAATTCTTGACGTCGTACCTCCGTTTGTTGAAGTCTGTTAGTAAGCGCGGGGGTCCGATCAGAGTAAAAACCTTGTTACATAATCATCGGAGTTTGAATTACCATGTATTCTTGTCGTTTTGCCCGCGCAAGCCATTTTTCTCATTTAATTTCTGGGCAGATTCACTATTAGTGCTTATCTGAGCTGATCTGTCTCCTAAGAATTTGCTGAAACATCCTTGAATTAGGATTTTAGCACATGGTTCAAGACGACGTGACATGAATACGATGTTTACCCATCAACTTAACCTCTTCCACAGCAACGTCAAATGGACCTGAAAAAATCCAAATAAAATTGGCCAATCACAGAAGATTTATCTCATTATGATTGTTCCGTTCCCAGGTCGCGCGACATGGAGCAATAGGCTCATTTCGTGATTATGTAATAAGCTTTTTACTCTGATCGGACACCTGAGCTTAAAACAGGACTAGTCCGATCATGATTCAGCGATCCAACGACCTCTTCTCTTCTAGGCATCTATCGTAATAATTAATAGTTGTGATTCAATCCAACCCTGGACATGGGTGAAGACAGTAGGGACGTTTAATTGGTTCTGACACCACACAGGAAGGTCAGTGTGCTATTTGGCTGCTTTCTATGTGCCCGAGATCGACAGCCTTAAAAGCGGCGAGCTCGTCGAGGGACCGTAGGTTGCGGCGTAGTGGTAGTGCATTTATTTTATTTAGGCCAATGTGCTATGCACTACAACTCTGCACGTTCCGAAAGGGGACCTAGCGGAGTATAATTTATTATCCTGACTCATCCTGCCGGAGTCTCCATTTTCATCACTGGCAGGGCAGGGGTGAGCGGTTGTGAATACTGAATATGGATATAGTACAATTGATATGCTGATGATAGATGCATGGCTGCATGCGGACACTACACCGCGATGTTCGGAGGCCCCGTCGAATCGCACAAAGCGATTCCTATCGTCGTATCTAATATGATCCCGACTTTGCGAACTCTTCAGGCCAACATCTATCCATCGTGCCCTGACTAGTAATACATCGCGAGTCACGCATCACCCTATCTATCGCAAAGGCTCAGTACAGTATGCATATTTCTCGTACTGTGCCTCGACACGGCACACCTTGGCCCGGGCGACCCGCTTTAGCCCGGCGTCAAAGCGCACGATAGGACTTGTATACTGTCCATGAATCAATACATTCAGGATGCCGTTTAAACGCTGGTCACTGATCGCCGCGGCATGGATCGACGTGCCTGGTGAGTACTAACGTTCGCGGCTTGGTTGGCATGGATCCCGAGAACGCAGAAGTTGTCAATTAGACGCTCGCAAAATTGATAGTGCTCACAGTGCTTTCAGAATGAGTTATCAGATTATAATTTCCGACCACATGAGACAGCGGTAATTTAAGACACTCGTCAAAACTTAGGAACGATGAGCCATCAGCGCTCAGCTCCCAATTGTTTATGTCAATGTCATTCTTTCGGGGTTGAGTTATGTATGTATGTACGTCATTGGGCCTGCCATCAGCAATGGATTTTCATACTCCAATCATTGCACTGCTTTGTGCTGCGGAATCTGGAAGCTCCCTCGCTCTACAAGTGATGCGGCCTTACACTTGAATTAGCCACCTGCGGGTCGGGCTGCCTCGGTGAACATGAAAAGTCAGTGAGTCATATAATTCAATCTCTGGAGCTGGAAAGGGAAACGAAAGACAATGAGACAGCACTTCAAACAATGAGACGGCACTTCTCGTATGTATTCGCACCACACATGTGAGTTCAATTCTTTGATCGGGGTTGAATCGGGGTAAAGCGTGGGCGTGGGTCCGATCTTGGTAGGTAGGTAGGTAGGTAGAATTGCACGGCACCGTCCCGCTGAGGAGCGCAGGGGCTCAAAAATTATCCAAGTGTACAGGCACAACTATAGCAAGACAATAGTGTACAATATTGCAATATTGCTATTGTCCCTGGACACCTCCATCACCGCGTACGCGAGCTTACGGTCGCAATCTTTCGACTCGCCATATTCCATTGGCATTCCATCAAGCTACAAGATGGGTTGGCAACCACTGATCACAAGCCCGGGACATGGGTGGCGTTCGGCAACAAACGACAGCACGCCCCCGTGATACCGTACTGATTTACTTACAGCTTTTGCCGACTGGATCATGCTGGAACTGGTACTAACGTCAATCACAACCAAAACTGTGGTACCACCCCAATGATATCCTTACAACTCTTTGCGGAACTTAGGGTGCAGCCAATTTTTTTACTGTTTTCAGTGGTTTTGGGCAGGACAGCTGCTGTGGGCTGAATTCTCATCGGTTTACCCTGTGAGTACAGTCAATCTATTCAGAATTTTGATGCGCAGTTTTCTGCGTCTTCAGAATTTTTACATTCTCCTCCGATCAAATTTAGGGCCCAAGTGTGCATATTTTGGGATAATTTCGGGCAGGACAGCTCCGGGATGAGTAGTACTTCATCGCCGATTGGTCTAATTTTTATATATATGGTGTACTTCCATGTATAATCTAGGTCCTGAAATACTGGGATAGTAAAGATGACTCTTGGTTTCACTCTAGTGGTCAGGAAATATTGGGTAGATTTAATCTCTATCAGCTTGCTGTTTTAATACCGTAGCCTGGCATCATAGAGAGGTTCCATTCACTATTCTGGTATTTCAGGAACTAGATTATACATAGAAATCCATTGTATCAAAAATTTAGGGGAATTGGAGGTGAAATCCTAATGCTAGAGCTGTCCTGCGCAGAAATGTCCCAAAATATGGGCACTTGGGCCACAAATTTGATCAGAGAGTCCAGTAAAAGATCTGAAGACACCTAAAACTGCACATCGAAATGCTGAAGAGATTGAGCATACTCACAAGGCAAACAGATGAGATTTGAGCCTGCACAAAAATTCAGCATTCCTGACGCGTTCAACTCCAGTTCAACTAGGTTCAACTTGTAAGCGAACGGGATTTCCCGCCGGCATCCAACATCTTTCAAGGCCACCTGTGGCGGTGTCACTGCGTCATCCTCGTTTGTAATCTGTCGGACCCTCTCCTCGATGCCCTCCAGGAATACGGCGCCCCCAGACAACAAGCTCGTCCTCGACAAGCCCAAATCTGTGGCATCATAACCGAGGCCCGCTACGCCGCCCGCAAGCCGAATGAGGAGAGGTTTTCTGACGCAGCAAATCGCAAGTGCAACGATGGCTGCTGGGTCTCGCTCATCGTTTCATATTCCTCCAGCGCATAACCTTGTCGTTCCGTGGCCAAGAAAGCCTCTAGGTGTGCGCACCTTGACGTATCCTGTGCGCCCGATCTAAATTGAGATGAAGGTTTTCAATCTCCCCGAAGCCAGCGAATTTGTCAGTAGCTTCCTCTTCTGTGGCCTCCTGGAGGGCGTCTGCGATGATTATTATCCAGTCTCCCAGGCAGCGGGTGTCGCAATCCTTTATATGTCTCCTTCCGGTCTACGTACTACGTAGGCTCCGGTCGGCTGCGGTGGTCGGTCAGTGCTGTAGTACAATTTGAGCGATTTAGCACGCACTTGTGTTTGGAAACCACTGGGTAGTCTCCTAACTGCTCCTGTTTAATGCAGTTCTTTCTCTCCCTCTCTTTTTTTTTTTTGCCAACGTGACACCGGCGAAGTATTTTGAACCAGCCGCTCATGTTCGTTCCATCTTTTCTCTTTTAACTTTAAGACCAATCTTCTGGCTCCATATGTCTCTGGTCTCTGGGTCTAGGCACTCGGACTTGTCTCTCTGAAACGGGTGTTCTTTAGTTTCGCGAAGGTTGCCAACTTGAAGTTGCAAGTGATCCACCACCCGCATATTTTCCCCTTCCAAATGGCAATTCATCCGACGTTCTTATCCCCAGTTGAATCTGGATTCGAACCTCGGACGCTGGGCACCTCAATGGCTGCCTTCTTTATTTTTCCCACTTAGGCCGGTGTTTGACTCTCCTGCTTGGCGCCGAATTTGGATTCATACATTGAACCGAAACGATATTGCAGGGGATATGTACATGCAAGGAAAGCATGGTTATAAGGAACCGACAAAACTGTACATAAAAGATAGCATCTGGGTAACTCAAACAGCGACGACAACTTTTCGGGACTGAGCGGCCTACACACTGTTCGGAATTGTAAGTACACTCGATATTCAGACTTTGAATGCTCTCATACTTATAAGAGTCTTGGAAGACGTGAGAGTCGGAGTCAGAGCGACGGTATACACGACCTAAAAATTTTGATTCCTTCAGAAATGCCCATAATAATTCAGGCGACATACGGAGAACAATCGCGCCGAGGACTTCTTGCGACTCTATGATTCCTTCGGTCAGCTTGCGCTGACGTTCCCCCTCGGTGATCAGCTGCGAGGTTTTTTAATCACCAAGTGTTGAATGTTGAAGATGAACACGCTCACCAGCATAGCGGTCTGGATTTCCTTCACCTCCTTTGCGCACTGGTCGATGATCTGAAGGATCGCTCGGATGTTCTTGAAGTAAGTCTTCCACGTCGCGCTGCGCATTGCTAACAAGTTGGACCGGATCTTGGATGCAGATAATTTAACCCTAAAGATTTTATCGTCCGGTTTGCGGCCACGCCAGCAAGTCTGAACGTACTGGAGCAGACGACACCCGACGTCGGTAACCTCCATATGGTTCCGCGCATAGCTCGACGCCGCTTTGGCGCATTCCAAAATTTCTTCGAGGGCTCTGATCGCGTCTTCGAGCCTTGCGAACTTCTGCGCTGGACCCTGATGATGTGCAGCGAGAAATATGAAGGATGTGCACGCAAGCGCGATGAAGACGTAGCGCGAGGTGGTTCCGGGAAGGAGGGCCAGAGCCCCAAGTATGATGAAGGTGGATAGCGTGGTGTCGCACATGGTGAGGACGAAGAAGAGCTTAGGTTTTTGGTGGGGAGTCGCTGATAGAAAGACAAGATCCCCCTGCTTTTTAAAGCATTCTTACGTTAGGCGCTCCTTGCGGTTTACTGTATGGGGTATCTTCCATGGCTACGTCTTCCCCGTCAATCCCCCATCCAATCAACATCAAATTGCTTTTTTTAGTTGATGTTCAGCATTTTTTGATTGGGTGGACGCGGTGGGTCATCACCGGCACAAAGAAGATCGACGCGCGATGGGCGATGCTGACAAAATACTTATAGAATCCGCCTGCTTTTGGGTGGGAGCCCAGGTGCGCTTCCTGGAAGCTGTATATCACACCGACAGTCACGTGTCACGCACCCCTGTTGATATCGAAATTTGGCAAGGTCCAAAGCATCACGCAGGGCTCAAAATTGTCAGTAGAAATTTTCGTTCCGATGTCGAAAATTTCGCTGGTGTCACGCAAAATTTTGGCCGTTCTTGCTGCCGAAACGGTTCTTTGACTCACGCGTCACCAAGTCATCCATGGTGAAGTGAGAATCCCCAGCTTCCATCAACAGGTGGCCGCACAAGGACATGGGCGGCGTTCGGCAACAAATGAAGTTCAACATAGCCCGTCCCCGCAGTGATAACGTACTGATTTACTTACTTTTACCCACTGGAAGCGCTAGTACCTGATAAGCCAATCACAAACCTAGGCTGTGGGTTCTTAACTTATTCTTAGTGCCTCAGCCAAACCTCAGCTTGAAGATATTTTAGCTACATGCTTGTCCCCACTAAAGCGGTTGGTCGGACTAAAACTCCTACCTCACAAAATGTGACGCCGCAACCAAGCCCTTGGAAAGACATAAACAACTGTCAACTCCTTGGAAGGGCACTACTTTTAGGTTGTATAAAAGCCTCGATCAGGGACTCTCATTTAGTACATTTATTATCCACACACACACCTTTTTTTCCCTTTACACGCACATTGTCGATATTTATTCCTGGATCCCGGGAAATGCATCAGGACTGATGTCGGTCCCAATCAGAGAATCCGTCACACTGGACGGAAAAAGAAAGGCGCCCGGAGAATCGAAGCGCGCGCGCAGGAACTTTCGGCAAAAATCATCATTTCCGACTTTCAACTCATAAGTGATCGGGAATTCCCGCCGGCACCCGGCATCTTTCAATTTTGTGGCCACCTGTGGCGGTGTCACTGCGTCAATCATTCTTGACCCTCTCCTCAATGCCGTCTAGGAATGTGGCGCCCCCAGACGACAAGCTCGCGCTTGACAAGCCCACCTTCTGCGGCACCGTAACCGAGGCCCGGTACGCGGCCCGCGAGCGGCGCGAGCGCAAGCCGCAGCCGTGGGCCGTGCGCAAACTCATGGTCGTCGTCGTCTTCGGCATCATGGGCTACACCGGGTACGTCTATGCGGGACGGTTCTCTGTGCGCCTTATGCATGGCGGTCGGCGGCCCGCGGGAAGTAAGTGTTATTTTTTTTCTACTCGATGAGGGATCGCTGACGATCGTCTTACCGGTAGTCGGACTACTCGCGGGCTGGAGTGTGTTGTATATGTGGATGGTCTGGGCATATATCAAAGTATTCATTATCCTCTTTTCAATTTCTGTGTCTTATCCAAGTACAGGTAATCCTCACGCCCCCGGGTAATGCCTGCGACGTGCGTCCTCCCCTTTCTTGACCTCATCATATTTAACACGCCGCACGTACCAGTACGTACCAAAAACACCGCAGCCTCTCTTCCCGCGCGCGCAGTGGGACGCCGCGCAGGACCCATACGGATACGACAGTGCAGAATCGTACGACAGCCGCGCGGCCGCGCTCACGGACATCGAGACGGGCCGCATCGGCGGCCCGTCGTACGAGGAGCTCGCTATCGCGGCGCCGCCTCCAGCGCACGTCCCGGGTACTGCGCTCCCTGTGCCGGGTGCTGCTAACGGGACGTCCATGCCGAATGGGAACGGGCACGCACCGGCGCCCCCGCGCCGGAAGTCCTCTCGCGGAAGTCGCGGGAGGCGGAGGGAAGACAGGGACAGGGACGGGGGCAGAGACAGGGACGGGCGTATCCCGCGCGGTCGTTTCCCCCCAACGGCACCGCTGCTGCCGCCGCACAGGTGGTGCTCGTGCTGCTCGATCGTGAAGCCCTATCGGGCGCACCATTGTCGGACGTGCGGGACGGTGCGTGTTTCTGTCTTATCGTTTTCTCTATTACTATTAGACGTCTACTGGACGTCGATCGACGTCATCTATCCACGTTACGTCCCTGGCGATCGACGTTCTCAGAAGCGAATCTATAGCTATAGCTGGAAATGAATGAATGCTGACCGAATGTATAGTGTATCCTCAAATTCGACCACCACTGCCCTTGGATCGGTCAGTGCGTTGGGGCACGGAACCATAAGGTTCGTCTCCCTTCCTTCCCAACTCCTTCTCTTTCCCTCCTTCCCTCTCCTCGCTCTATCTTTCCTCTCTCGCTCCCTCTCTGGCCTGCCGACTCGCTGACGCCCACCCCACAGTTCTTCCTCAACTTCTCTCTCGCCACGCTCGTCTTCACGCTTTACACCTTCTTCTCGCTCCTCGCCTTTAACATCAATATCTCCTCCTCCTCCTTCTCTTCACGCGGGGTGGGCGAGACCGACATAGACCCGCAGGAGGTGGTAGTGATGGCGCTGTGCGTGCCGTTCCATTTTTCTCACTCCCATTTCCTATGCTAATCTAATGTGTGTGCACCGTACAGTGCGGCGCTCTTCGCGCTCTTCACCTTCTCGCTCGGGGTGGCGCATACGCGGTTTATCCTGCTTTCGCAGACGACGGTGCGTATACTCCCATAAAAGGATATAGCTAACGGAATAATCGAATATAACTGACGTAATTCGAATTTTGAAGGTCGAGAGTCTAGGCGTACAGCGCTTGAAGGAGCGCGAGGGCGCGGGGCTGGCGGACGCGGGGATTGGGTGTTGGGAGGTTGGGTGAGTGGCGTGCTTTCGTTCCTTCCTCCGTTCTCTTCCATCAATTTCATCAATTTCTATTTCGTGCTTCTTACCTTCCCCCTACCTTGAAACGAGTGCCGACCCCACCTTCTACCTCTTCCTCCTACCTCGCTGCCTCCTGCCTGCCTGCCTCCCCCTCCCTTGAAACAAGTGCCGACCCTACATCGAAACTAATATATAACACACAGGCCGCGCCCTCTAGTCCTACGACGCGGAGTGGGGCGCGCTGGACACGGAGGGGAACGTGTGATGGCCAGGGTCTGCGTGCACAGGATGGGAGGACGTGATTGGGATCATCCTGACCTTCACAGACAGGACAGATTATGCCCTCTGAGTATAGTTTTCCTTTACCTACCTCCTACCTTTGGCGCCCACAGAATAAATTCAGCTTTCACAAAAATCACCATTCCCGGTCCAACACGATATCTATATAAGAAAAGACTTGGTTTGTCGAGACTACTACATTGCGATAAGAATCAAGCGAGTGAGCCAGAATGAAAGGAAATGTGAGGGAAGCATCTGGGAAGATGAAGGCGGAATTTAGAATGACTCTGTTGCCCAGGGACAGAAAAGAAAAGAAAAAGGGTCTTCAAATTGGGGTTCAGCCTTTCTGAATGCAATGGGATGAGGGTAAGGATGAAGGCAATAGATAAATAAACATTGATATAACTCGAGGTATGGTTGTGGGGGCTTGCACGGGCAACAATTCAAATTTGTGAATTCCCCTCATCGGTCAGATTTGAATTAGAGCATGCTTAAGGCCTCAGGCGGGCCTTCAACACAAGGAATAGCCAGGTCCTATAAATCAGCCCCAGCCAATTTCTCTGTCTGATGCAGCACGGGGAGCTGCAAAATGCCACACAAGTTTCCGACCTGCTGCGTTCCGGTCCACCTCAATATTACTGTCTGCATGTTGTATATTTCCTGGCCAATCCAGGGATGAGAGAAAGATCAAGGCGTGATTTGGGATACAGGCAAGAGATTAAATGAAATAGTTCAAGATTCAATCTGATGGGTATGTATAGATAAAGGTTTAAATCCGGCCACGATGAATTTGGAGACAGACAAGGGTAAACTTGGGCAAGATACGTGTTCGATGGTCCTGAAAATATAGTCTCTTGGCTGCGAGATTGAGCAGATCCGAATTTTTCAGCAGATCATCCGCAAAATTGGTTGAACAATTTCGATTTCTGGGCATAGCATGAAGTGGCTTTTTTTCTTTCTGAAATTAACTCTCCAAACTTCGTCCGTGGCGAAGACGCAGGTAACTTCTAACTATTTGAATATTTAGTTCAACGTTCAATTTGAGTTCCGGGATTTCCCGGTCGGGGTATTCCGGCAGTGGCGGTGACCCTCTGCGCCATCCATGATCTGGTCTCTCCTCGATATACTGTACTATTTCGACCAAATGTTCAGGTGACGGGTGACAGGGTGTCCTAAACTGAACATTTTTGGCCTAGGTGACGGTGACATTCAGATTTTGAGGCCCAAATAGGCCGAAAAACATCATACCTGAGGCCCGCGAGCGCAAGTCGCAGCTCACGGATTCCGGATTCGGAGAGGTATAGATCTTGCTTTCGACTTGAATGTTTAATTTCGAAGGCCATATGCTGAGGAGTGGTTCCCCAGCCCACGAACAAGCATTGAATTAGGGAGTGATAATCTTTGTGATGCGCCGACCAAGGTAAAGTTAGCCTGGGAATCGTGCTGCGCGTCCAGAGTCGTGGACTATCACTGTGATCCTCCAAGAAGGCCGACAGTGAAAGCGGTGCTATTCGTCGACTGTGCCGTGTACTCCGGATCGAGAACAGGGTTTGAGTTTGAATGCAATTTGAGTCAAAGATTGACATAGAAATGAATTTAGCATCCGGGTTCTTGAAGATTGTGAGCATTTTTGGAGGTGAGCGCAGCTATAGCGATAGCGCGTCTCGCCGATGTCAACCTCGGATTTGTACATGTGCTGATGGTCATCATGATATCGCGACACTGTCAAATCGAGGAGCAGAGCGATTGTCGGCTGACCCATGGCAAAAGAGAACAAGAGGCTGCCGCGGAAGGCGATCATAGATACGGCAGACGTATCCTGCAGGTCCGCATGTATAGGGTTCGGTCCGATCTACCCTAGGGGGGGGTGGGGGGCGCCTCCATCGCCAGTGGAGATGGACAGCACCCGAAAAAGCGGGCCGGTTCATGAATCCTTGACTTGCACAAAGACAGCTGGTTCGCTTTGCATATGACAGAATATCGCATCTCAAAAATATAACAGCTACACCTGCGGACGATGCATGCCGAACTCGGCCAGGCCCACTCCTCTTTTCAACCCCATGAGAACTCCTTGGATTTTTTTTTTTTTCAGGTCCTAAGGACGGTTTATTCGCAAACCGCGGCACTTCCTGGGTGCCTCATGCATTGAACCGAAACGATATTGCTGGAGATATTTACATGCAAGGAAAGTACGGCTATAAAGAACCGAAAAAAATAGAGGGAAAAATGGATGGCATCGATAGCTACGAAAGCGATGATAACTCTGGGGAACTAGGCTGCGGTAGGTCTACACGCTATTCTACAGTTAGTCCCTCAAAAATTTCTTTTCAAATTTGGTGTTCACATACCCTTGGAAGATGTTTGTGTCGGATTCGGAGCGACGGTACGCGCGTCCTTTAGGAATTAATTCTGTTAGAAATAAATGCCTCTGATAATTCAGGTGACATACGGCGAACAACCGCGCGGAGGACCTCTTGCGAGTCTTTGATTCCGTCGGTCAACTTGCGCTGACGTTCCTCCTCGATGATCAGCTGCGAGAGATTTTCAAATCAGAAAGCATTGAACATTGAAAACGAGCACGCTCACCAGCATCGCGGTCTGGATTTCCTTGACCTCCTTTGCGCACTGGTTGATGGTGCGCAAGATTTCTCGGATGCTCTTGAAGTATATCTTCCACGTCGCGCTGCGCATCGCCAGCAAGTTGGACTGAATCTTGGATGCAGACAATTTAACCCTGCAAATACAGTCAGTAGGCTTGCGGCCACGGCATTGGAGGCTGAACCTACTGGAGCAAACGACATCCCGCGTCGATGACCTCCATATGATTCCGCGCATAGCTGGACGCAGCCTTGGCGCATTCCAAAATTTCTTCGAGGGTATTGGTCGCGTCTTCAAGCCTAGTAAACTTCTGCGCTGGACTCTGGTGACGTGCAGCGAGAAATATGAAGGAAACAGACACCAGTGCGAGGAAGACGTAGCGCGAGGTGGTGCCGGGGACGAGGGCCCCGAGTATAAGGGAGGTGGATATGGTGTCGCACATAGTGAGGGGACGAAGAGGTGAGGATGGCTCAGGTTCTTAAGCCGGTGCGTGATAGTAAAGGTAGGATCCCTCCGCTTTTTAGATGACACTCTTATAAAGGTGATCTGCAACACCAAAACGGAAGGAGACTATAAGGAGGAAATGGCTGAGCTATATTTATTGCGGAAGTTAGCTCGGAAACAGCCACATCAGGCTGTTCCTGGGCATTCGCAATTGCCAGGTTGGATGCGCGCCACGACGTAAATAGAGAGGTTGCGCAAAGCCGCATGCGGCTGCACAAAGCCGCCTGCAGAAATACCTTGTATTCCTCCCCCATATTGCCAGGATAGCTAAGGAGCGCATCCCACACCACTTGAGCCAACAACCAAAAAGCCGCATGGAAAGACGTTGCGCCGCCAAAAGCCGCATGCGGCTTTTGCGCAACCTCTCTAATACATCTGTGCGTCGGCCGTACATCCCAAAAAGTACTAGTTTGCGGTTTGCGGAAATGTGAGTATCTGTGACATGTCCACCAATGACGTCCTGTGGTCGGCGCTAATCCCGACATCCGTAGAAACACTAATTATAAAGGCGGGCCAACTAACTATTTGAGTAAGACAAGGTGGATCCATGAATGACCTTTACAAGAGTTATATCAATTCGGGTTTTGCAAGACTAATGCCAAACAGACCTGACGACATCTCGACAGTATTCAGAGGTTTTACCTTTCGGGGATGACTGATGCGGAAGCTGCCCTGATGAAAGATCTAAGAAGATTTGACCCATGCGATTACCCTTTGATGTGGGCTAAATGGGCAAAGCTGTTAAATGACAACTTCCGGCAGGTCAAAGTTACGTCACTGCTGTTAAACTTCTGGCAAACATCTCTCTCGCTCAACTCTCGCTCGAGCAGACGCTTAGTCAATCCTGATAGCTTACGACCATCTTAAGGAAGCATCTGTCTATTTTGTGCTCATGAATGAATGGCGAGTCAATCGACTCAAATGGCGGGCTCTTCTTACTTCAGGACAAGGGAAGTTGCCGAGAGGGCCAAAAATTCCCGAATTCTCACCGCGGCCCGCCTCTTAAAACCTTCTCCAAAATCCCCAGAAAATTTAGCACCCAAACACGCCGAGATGGAATCCCGGAACTCAGAGTCCAGAGTGGATTGGTAAAACTCTCCTATCAATTTTCGGTCATTTGTGGTCCAACGGAACATTCCGAGTGTGGGCCATCAAGCGCATCGCTGACCGTTCAACTTCGTCAGTATCTTGCTGTACATGCGTGTGCTGCGCATATCAGTCAACCAAGTAGGAAGGCAGAGATGATTTTAACACAGCCATCCCAGGATACGTTGATTAAATGTATACTGTAGCGTGGAACATTTTTATGTATAGCGCACAACAAGGGGAGGGCCAATAATACAGTACGCAGGACCAGCTGATTCCAGAACAGTGAGAATTAACTCGAAAGTTGTCAACTTGAAGTATTGATCTTTTCTCCCCATTTATGGGGAAATTAAGTCGAGCTACGTTATCAGTGCCTTGTAATGGGGTGGGACGTGGTTGCAATTAACTTGAAGTGCCAAGGATAATTACCCATTTATTTACGTAGATCTATGAATTTTGGCCCATGGTTGGCAGTAGTTTCATGATAAATCACCGTTGGTTCCAAGATTTACTTCTAATCTGTTTTGCTCGGAGATGATACATTGCAAATGGAATGAATGGGAAAAAATGAAGATGGATGGCCTTCCCTGTTTTGACTTAAGTATATGAGCGCAAGCGCGAGCTGGCCCAGCTTAGAGCTACTGAGCGGGAGGGCGGGGTCCATTACAACCGACTTTGATAGCCGTCGGCAATGGCGATCCCATCAGTTCGGGAATCTTTTTGATGGGATCGAGTTTTATCCATCGATTCTCCCCTCCGGAATTCAACCGTCGTAATTGGAGGTACGACAACTTTAGTAGCATAGGTGTTCGTGAACGCATATTGATGGCACCGAATGCCTATTGATCACAGTGAACGCCTATCCGGCCACTTGAACAGCTATTACCGAGGTAACAGCTATTCTTTTTGATGCCTATTTGACTGGTAGCGTGAAAGCCGTGCCTGGCAGCCTTGAACTTCAAGTTTCTCACGCTTGACGCGTCGTCAGTGCGCTTCCGAATGTAAGCTGACTTATATTCTCGCCTTTCACCGTTTTCATTTGGAACCACAGGGCATATATGTTGCACTACCTATTACATTTTGGGTAGATAATGAAGTTGTTACGCGACGGCCGAAGGTTCGACGTTGCTCGCTGTCCTGACCTCAATGGCGCCCAACGGCACGCGGGATGAATGCAGGGAGCTGGAAACAGAGTTGTTAGCAAGCGAATGAATACGGGGATACGCAGGTTTACGGGTTTACTGGAACTCACCGCCGGATCGGCCTGAAGGGCCTGTCTGCGCAAATGCTCCTGCTCACCGGTGCCGCAGACTTGTGTGCACCCGGATGAGGACGCAAGCACTGTTGCTCAGCGGTGGCCGGTGACCGTGAAGCTCACGGGTACAATGCTGCGGGCAGCATTATGCGCACGGTATGCGGACGTACAACTCGCCGACCGATTTTGCGGAGTGCGCCTGTGGGGTAACGGATGCACCAATTCGAGCAGCTGGCACGACGGGAACGCGTGTCAAGGACGCGTTAGTCGTGCGGGCAATGTCCGAGTGATTGTGAGTACAAGCAGAAGAAAGAAAGTGGCGGGCACAACGCACCTATGCGGCAATGGATACGTGCGGCACCAAGTGGCAACGGCGCACTGTGAGCAATCTCTCTTGAGCTCTTGAACTGTGCCCTGATTGCGCTCACAGAGTGGTGTTGGTCGTTGGGGAGTGCCAGTGGTGGTTGTGGTGAGAGAAGAGTGGGAAGCATTACCGTCACGCCGTGAGGAGCCGCGGCGTTCCCATCAGAAATGATTGGCAATGGGCGGATAGCCTTTCATTCAGCAATAGGTGTTCGAGCCGGTAGTAGGCATTCAGCGCCATCAATAGGCATTCACAAACACCCATGCTACTAAAGCTGTATGTACTCCCTAATATGCCCACCGGCAGTACGTACCAAAAACACCGCAGCCTCTTTTCCCGCGTGCGCAGTGAGACGCCGCACAAGACACATACGGATACGACAGCCGCGCAGCCGCGCTCACGGACATTGAGATGGGGCGCATCCGCGGGCCGTCGTACGAGGAGCTCACGGCGCCGCCTCCTGCGCACGTTCCGGGTATGGTGGTCCCTGTGCCAGGTGCTGCTAACGGGAACGAGACACCGATAGGGAACGGGCACGCACCCGCACCCGCACTGGCCCTGCGCCAGAAGTCCTCTCGCGGGAATCGCGGGAGGCGTAGGGACAACAGGGACGGCAGTAGAGACAGGGAGGGGCGCATCCCGCATGCCCCCCACGGGCGCTGCTGCTCCCGCAGCACCGGTGGTACTCGCGCTGCTCGATTGTGAAGCCCTATAGGGCGCACCATTGTCGGACTATGGTGCGTGTTTTTTTTTGTGTATTCTCGTTATCTACTGCGTCGATCGCCCGCATCGCATGTATTCCGAGAGTTCAACACACTGGTGGGTGGTCATGAACAACTCACCTCCTCGGTGTAATCCCTGTTTAATATTAACATCCAAACAAGAGTATCAGAATACGTAGACACAGCTGTTTCCTTGAAGAGGATAAAAGTGAAGAAGGGACTTTCGTGGCCACAGACTCTGTTTTATGGAAAAGCAGACCGAACACACCCCGGTTGGCCACAAGAGGTACGTGCGGCCACGTTGTTTTTTGGTTACACCAGGGTTTCGTCCATCTGATGTTAGCACAGAACAACCCAGTCGGCCGCCAGCCCAAGCTCCACCTAGCCGAAACACAGGATGGCCTAGAAAATTAAGAGATCGTAAGCATATTTCGCTACCAGTGCAATAGTTGACCTTGGAGATACCTCGGCTTTTCAGAACTCTGTGTCGTCGAGTTCTACCATACGGCCTTGGAATAGTTTCCCACAAAAAAAAAAGAAATCAGTGCGTAGTTGAACCAGTCCATTCGACTTGCAGGAGATTAGCATATGTTCAGGGGCTTTCGATTTTTACTCTACAAAGCTCGAAGCTCATCCCCGACGACCGGGATGTGGAGAGGCGGACAGGCAACTTCGAATTGGTCTTTATTTCAGCCGATCGCATTATTCATTCCATGGCCATCTTAGTTCTGCACAAATTAATTTTTTGCGTGATGATGAAGGATACCTGGTTCTGAGTTGCTCCGTATGGATAGGGCAATTCCACAGCCGCTTGCGAAGGCAGTCTAATTCAACCGTGGCCATGTGGGTTATGTTCAAATCTCAATTCCAACAAAACACAGCCATTCAGGTTTTTCCTGGTTGCTCCCGCAAAAATAGGCTTCCTGGCTACACCCTGTGTATGAGGAGATGGACCAGGTCAAGGGCCAAAGGCATAAATATTTTCCGAGGCCCACTCAGCCATCGGCCGTCAACAGCTTTTCATTTGACTCTTACATTCAACTCGAGAACTGCCAAAATTCATGGAAAAATAATAATAAATCAGCTCATTATATTCTTCACGAATTTCCCAACGTCTTTTTGTGTGACATGCGCCGGTCCGAGATCGGGCCGGACGACGGCGACACATGTGGCGGTGCACACTTCAAACAAGAATCAACAAGGGAGCGACTTTACCTTTGGACCTTGACGACGATATCCTGAGGTCGTCTACCACAGTGTCCCAAGTTTCCTCCTGCCCTCCATGCTGATGATTCAATCCTGGAAGACACCGTCTCTTTCACACTCGTTTGACCTAACACCGCCTCAATTCAGCTACACGAAAGTTAAACAAAGATAATGGCGTCCAGCAAAAGCATGAAGTAAAGGAAGGTTGCAAAGAAATCGTTATAGAAAACACAGAGAGCAAACGACGAGCAATGGACAGCAAACTAGAGAGGATATACGACGCAAACGGGCCGGGATAGCTATGGACATCTGGATGGACCTAAACGCTACTCCGCCGCGGCAAGGTGAGCCTACTACGGGCTTCAGCTCAAGTCTGCCAGTGGGATACTCACATTTCTGATTCATCCAGCACATCGACCGTGGGCTCGAATTCAAAGAGACGCCGGCGAGTGGCCATGTCTTCTAAAGATAACCATGATTATGCCAGAAAATGATCTTTTTAAAAGAACGCACCACGCGTCGACAAACAAATAACCGCGTCGGCGACCTCACGGAACTCCTTTATGCCCTCAGATAATTGACGTTGGTGTTCGGTTTGAATGGTGAGCTGAAATAATATTTATGACCATCCATGTCGCCGAAACGGTGAACATGCTCACCAATGTCGACGTCTGAATTTTCTTCACCTTTTTGGCACACTCATCGATGCTCTGCATAATCCCCCTCAAACTCTGCAGATATTTCTTCCAAGTCGTATCATTGCGTGTCTTCAACAATCGAGACTGAATCTTGGACACCGATAATTTCGCCCTACGAAACCACACAAAAACCGCATTATAAGGAATGGCCATGCTCGCCAACACCATTATTAAAGAACTCACTCAAGTAAGCGACGAGCTTCGTTCGTTAGCTCTACGTGATCCCTCGCACATTTTTCTCTCGCGTGCTTCAACATTTCCTCGACGATTTTGATCTTGTCTTCGAGTTGACTGAGCTTGTACGATGGTCTCTGGCAATTGGCGGCATAAATTATGAACGATGTCACGACGAGGCTCAGACCAATGTAGCGAAAGCCTGGTATGGGGGATAGTGCCCAGAATATTATCGAGGCGGATATGTCGCACATGAAGATTGAAGTATGTTGGGTTGCGTTCGAGATGAAGGGGAGAGCGGATATAGGAAGCACTTTTATAGGACCCAGAGAAGCGCGCGTATCTCCGGATGCTGCGAATTGATTGAACTTGGATTGAACGGAACTTCTTCCTGGCCATGGTTTCCCGGCCGGGAACCCCATCTGTCCTCTCGCTGCATTCATCAATCTTTCATCAATTGTTTTATTGGACGCAATCACAACTGTACTTTCCGGCATCTGATGAACGCGGTATACATAAAGGAGTGCGACAGGGATCGACGTGGGTAGCGAATCCTAGTTTTAGAGGCACCAATTCGCATAAACGCGATGTAAGTTCTCCCGTGCATTTGCCGACCCCCCATGTTGAACGGTGTTCGTCCTGCGCGTAGGCAAGAGGTGGGCTGCCGAGATGCCGATCAATCATACCAAGCATCGGTCCGAAGCTCCGGAAGGGTTCATCTCCTGCATCTTTCTCTGTCAATTTTGCCTCAATAAAAAAATCTGATATACAACACCTCCCCATTCTTGTATATACTTTTTAGGTGAAACGGTTTAGTCTTCACCGACTTCCTTTTTTGGACCATGAATGATGTGTCCCCAATATCTCACGAAGAAGTCCCCCGCACCAAATTTGACCAATCCAAGGGGGTGTTGTCAGGGTTTGGCTATTTATCAGTATATTTATCGGTATTTTTTGCAACAGAGGTTCTTGAGATCAAGGCATTTGAAAATTGTACCCCTTCGCACAGAAGAACCAGGATTGAGAAAAAAAAAATTTCACCTGAAAGCATCCTTTCAGAGACCATAGAATCGGAAAAGAGGTTGATCTCAAAAATTTGTCGTGCGCCCACCTCTTGGTTGGTCACAAGAGGGACGCACGGCCTTCTTGTTCTTTGGTTACGCCGAGGTTTCGTCTAATTGATGTTAGCACGGAACAACCCAGTCGGCTGCCAGCTCAAGCTCCACCTAGCCGAAACACAGGAAGGCCTAGAAAATTAAGAGATCGTACGCATATTTCGCTACCAGCGCAATAGTTGGTCTTGCAGATACCACGGGTTTGAGGAACTCTGTGTCATCGAGCTCCGCCATGTGGTCTTGGAGGATGGGCAGTTCAGAGAAAAGTTTTCCACAAAAAAAAAAAAAAAAACTCGGTGCGTAGTTGAACCAGTCCATTCGACTTGCAAGAGACTAGCAGATCTTCCGGGGATTTTTTGCTCTGAAAAAGCCTATACAGCCCGAAGCTCATCCTTTGACGACCCGGATGTGGAGAGGCAGCCAGGCAAGGTCTTTCTTTCAACCGATCGTATTATTTGTTCCTTCTTGGTTCTGCACAAATTAATTTTTTGGCATGATGATGAAGGATACCTAGTTTTGAAGTTGCTCCGTATGGATAGGACAATTCCAGAGCCACCTGCGAAGGCAGTCTAATTCAACCGTGGCCACGTGGGTAATGTTCAAATCTCAATTCCAACAAAAGACAGCCATTTCCATTTTTCCTGGTTGCTCCAGAATTTGATCTCGAGTTGACTGAGCTTATACGATGGACTGTGGCAATTCGCGGCATAAATCATGAACGATACCAAAATGAGACCCAGACCAACGTAGCGGAGGCCTGGTATAGGGGATAGCGCCCAGAATACTATAGAGGTGGATATGTCGCACATGAGCAGCACTGGATTCAAGGTTGAAGAAGGGAAAGAGGGCCAGGCTGTCCCCATCAGATCCCTTACCTATGTCGTAATATATTTCAACCCGGTCTGACTTATCACCGTCCGCGAGATGTCTGTGTGCAACATATCTATTCTGTTCCGCCTTCTTTTCACACGAGACCCGGACAAGATCCAGTGGGCGAGTATATTTATAAAGTGCTCACCCTTCAAAGGGCAATTTTCTGCATTCCGTGGCAGGACTGAGATGTGCTAAAGAGAATGCCAACATATTTTCATACGAGACTAGAGGAAGTCCGAAGACTGACTGCATTCGTTTGGACAAAGATCTAGCGGCGAGCAAATTTAGACTGCGCCGAGCCACTTCTCTTTCCAACGGTTCTATTACCGCGTGGATTTTATTCAGTCACGGTGCTCAGCGCTCTTGTAGCAGCAAGGAGTTCCTCCGCAAACGGCAGCCTTTCTGATACCTTTGTCATCTCCTGATTTCCCTTCGGCCTGAGTGGGCTTCATACATCGAACCGGAACGATATTGCAAGAGATATTTACATGCACGGAAAGCACGACTATAGGAGCCAATAAAACTAGGGACAACAGGGATAACATCTGAATAACTCAAACACGACGACAATTCTGCGGGATGAGCGGCCTACACACTGCGGAAATGTGAGTACACTCGATTTTTGGATTTTGACTGCTCACGTACTTGTAGGACTCCTGGAAAACGTTGGCGTGAGATTCGGAGCGACGGTACGCGCGACCTAAAAAAATTGATTCTGTCAGAAATAAATGCCCCAAATAATTCAGACCACATACGGATGGGCGAACCGATAACCGCGCCGAAGACCTCTTGCGAGTCTTTGATTCCGTCGGTCAGCTTGCGCCGACGTTCCTCCTCGATGATCAGCTGCGATATCTTTAATCAGCAATCATGAAACGTTGAAAACGAACACGCTCACCAGCATCGCGGTCTGAATTTCCTTGACTTCCTTTACGCACTGGTCGATGGTGCGCAAGATTGCTCTAATGTTCTTGAAGTATATCTTCCACGTCGTGCTGCGCATATCCAACAAGTTGGACTGGATCTTAGACGCAGATAATTTAGCCCTAAAAATGCGATTGACGGATTTACGGCCACGGCATCGAGGTTACACCTACTGGAGCAGCCGACACCCCGCGTCGATCACCTCGAGATGGTTCCGCGCATAGTTTGACGCGGCCTTAGCGCGTTCCAAAATTTCTTCGAGGGCTTTGATCGCGTCTTTGAGCCTAGTAAACTTCTGCGCTGGACCCTGGCGACGTGCGGCGAAAAATACGAAGGAGACGGACACGAGTGCGAGGAAGACGTAGCGCGAGGTGGTGCTGGGGACGAGGGCCAAAGCCCCGAGTATGATGGAGGTGGAAAGGGTGTCGCACATGATATTCAATTTGAATTGGGCAGGTGAGGGAGAAGAGGTTAGGATTTTGTGGGAACTCCGGTTGGGCCTGATAGAAAGACAGAATCCTTCGGCTTTTTAAAGCTAACGTTGGCATGATTAGTACATTTCCGGATTGAGTAATGACAGGCCGGGATAGCCTGATCTGTGGGCGTGCGCGGTACTGGTATTTCGAGCCAGTCAGCATCCCGTAAACGATCCGCGAGCTGCACGACCCACTGAGTCAGCGAGTGCTTTTGGATCTCATCTGAATGCTGCGCGCCGATGTCAACGGCACTCTAGATTTGCGGATTGATCTTCACTGAGATTGTCATTGGTCGGTGTACAGCCAATCACAAGCCGGAATGGCGGTGGCGTTCGGCAGCAAACGGAGTTCAACACAGCACGCCCTGTGATAACGTACTGGAATCACTTAAGTTACAGCTTGTGCCGGCTGCATGCATGGAATTTCGTCTTTCACGTCAATGGCGTCTTGGGCAAGACGTGAGAGACGCGCGAGACGGATTTTGGGCCAAGACGAGGCATCTTTTGAAGTAGATTCACTTTTCTCAGGAAAGACGTCAAACTGCTGTGGCGGCCTTTACTGCGCCAATATTTACTCTGGACCTCCCGTCCTTCGGATTAGGATTTCGTTGCCGATATCGGCACTAGTTATTCTTTATATTTGTCTGGTACAATCTGGAAGGTTTACGTTACTCTAAGAGGTAGCCTGTGGCAAAGATCCCGATATCCTGTGCAATGACATGGACCGTCTAGCGGCCGGTCACTTGTTGGTTAAATTTTGCATTAATTTGCGGGATTCCGCTTCGCTCTCCCAAGTTTACATCAATGTCTAGCCCTATGGATCTGTCGCAGTGCGACAGCACCCACCCTTCTAGTCATTGAACCATTCAAGGAAGCTGATTTCTTGGACCGCAGTACTCACAGTGCCGCGCGCATGATTTTCACAATAGTTCTACTCCACCTGTTTCTACAGCTTCTATGGATCGGAAACTGGCCGGTCCATTCAAGACAAAGTATTCGTGAAAACTCTCCGAATAGATTTATGTTCTCGGGCACGCCAAGGTCCATCTCTCGGCTTTCGATAATTTCAACTCGTTTTTTTCTCTTTTTAGTACCTGTCCAAAAAAAAACCCTGCATATTAACCGTCGCTGTATTAGCGGTTTGACTCCTGCATGGTTCATTCCACATGATTGCGGGTTTGACTTCTTGCAAGGTTATTCGCGACATAATTGCCGGTTTTCCCCTTGAAACGCACAGCCTTGGCGGTTATTTCCGAATGAATGAGACCACAGGTCCATTGCTTTCTCGATGACTTCACACTACTGCTTCCACCTGGGCAAAATTGGGAACCAAAACAGTGTCTTCATTATGTAATGATAGGTGGCGGGGCACCTTAGTTTTGCCTTAGTTCCTCCTTCTATGACACGATGCTTTCTCGTAGGAGGTCCGACGGCTCATAGAAACCCTTATGTGCGAACAAAGAATCTGCGAAGGGCGTTTAGTTAGCATTCATCATACTACAGCTCTTCCAAACCTGGTAATTTTTGATATTGAGGCATATACGAATGAAAAACCGACCAAATTCAGCTAAATTCACAGGGGTGCTGTACTTGGCTTATTTCTGTGCCTAGACGGGCCTAGCTCAACCAGGGTTTACCTCGATTCAAAGTCTTTGAACTGGTAAGTGGCGTCGACTTTTTGCAAATGTCGATGTTAAAACCCAGGTCGTGAGTCATTCAGACTGCTTATAACCACTTCTGCAAAGAGCACAACGCTATCGCGGTGATTTTCGACTCCAAAAGCCATCGAAATTGCGTGATCTATCAATGATTTATGCGCTCACCGTTGTAAGATCCGTCGCCCGTCGAGTCAAAAAACCGTCCCGTCGCCGTGCTTTATCTCGATTCAAAGTCTTTGAACTGGTAAGTGACGTCGACTTTTTGCAAATGTCGCCCTCTTGAGGATATTTTGGCTACATCCTTGTCTTCAGTAAACCGGTTATCCTCTCCCTCCGGGACCCTCCTCATTGCGGACCAAAAATCCTGCCTCGCAACTCGCAAATGCGAAGCCCTGGAAAGAAATAAACAACTCCTTGGAAGTAGCAGTCGAATTGATGATGGTCTGTTTTGGATTTCCGTTCATTTCGACCCCACCTGTAATTGCCGCTCTCGGAAGCCATGTCTTGCCCCTGCTCTCGATTACGCGGCGCATGTCTGGATTTTTGATCGAGCTAATTATAAGAATGGGGCCTTATGCGGCGACGAGCAGGTGACTACTTACAGTTAATGTTAAAAGCCCTAATCAGAACTCCTGGCTGGACTGACGGGAACGAGAAATCTTTTCTTCCCATCGGTGACCGACAGTGTCCGTCCCATCAGTCCAGCCGCTGCGTGCGTGCTGGGAGTGCTCCATCTCCTGAACAATCACAGAATACGCCACTAATTGGTGTTCTTCATGTAGAGGCCCAAGATTTAATTGGTGACTCGGCGCCTGTTGGCGAGAACAAGCGCTCAGAAAATCAAAGCGCGCCCGCAGGAGAAAAAAATTATTTCTGCAAAGAAAATTCAGTACTCTCGACGCGTTCAACTCCAGTTCAACGTTCGGTTCAACTTCTTACAAGCGATCGGGAATTCCCGCCGGCACCCGGCATCTTTTAATTTTGTGGCCACCTGTGGCGGTGTCATTGCGTCATCCGAGTTTGTAATCAGTCTTGTCCCTCTCCTCAATGCCGTCTAGGAATGCGGCGTCCCCAGACGACAAGCTCGCCCTCGACAAGCCCACATTCTGTGGCACCGTAACCGAGGCCCGGTACGCGGCCCGCGAGCGGCGCGAGCGCAAGCCGCAGCCGTGGGCCGTGCGCAAGCTCATGGTCGTTGTCGTCTTCGGTATCATGGGCTACACTGGGTACGTCTATGCGGGACGGTTCTCTGTGCGCCTCATGCATGGCGGTCGGCGGCCCGCGGGAAGTAAGTGTTATTTTTTTTTCTACTCGATGTGGGGATCGCTGACGATCGTCTTACCGGTAGTCGGATTACTCGCGGGCTGGAGCGTGTTGTATATGTGGATGGTCTGGGCATATATTAAAGTATTCATTATACTCCTTTCAATTTCTGTGTCTTATCCAACTACAGGTAGTCCTCACGCCCCCGGGGAACGCCTGCGACGTGCGTGCTCCCCTTTCTTGACCTCATCGTATTTAACACGCCGCACGTACCAGTACGTACCAAAAACACCGCAGCCTCTCTTCCCGCGCGCGCAGTGGGACGCCGCGCAGGACCCATACGGATACGACAGTGCAGAATCGTACGACAGTCGTGCGGCCGCGCTCACGGACATCGAGACGGGGCGCATCGGCGGGCCGTCGTACGAGGAGCTCGCGATCGCGGCGCCACCTCCTGCGCACGTCCCAGGTGCTCCTAACGGGTCCGTTCCCGAGACGTCCATGGCGAATGGGAATGGGCACGCACCCGCACCCGTGCCCCCGCCCCCGCGCCGGAAGTCCTCTCGCGGAAGTCGCGGGAGGCGGAGGGACGAGAGGGATAGGGACGGGGGCAGGGATAGGGAGGGGCGTATCCCGCGTGGTCGCTTCCCCCCGACGGCACCGCTGCTGCCGCCGCACCGTTGGTGCTCGCGCTGCTCGATCGTGAAACCCTATAGGGCTCACCATTGTCGGACGTGCGGGACGGTGCGTGTTTCTCTTTCTGTCTTAGCGTTATCTCTATTGGACGTCTGTCGATCGACGTTCTCAGAAGCGAATCTATACCTGGAAATGAATGGATGCTGACCAAATGTATAGTGTATCCTTAAATTCGACCACCACTGTCCTTGGATTGGGCAGTGTGTCGGGGCGCGGAACCATAAGGTTTGTGTCCCCTTCCCCCCCTCCTCCCTCTCCTTGCCCTCCTCCCCTTCCTTCCATCCTTCACACTCTTTCCCTCTCCTTCTACCTTCTCTGGTTTGCTATGACCCGCCGGCTCACTAATCTCCCCCCAGTTCTTCCTCAACTTCTCCCTCGCCACGCTCGTATTCACGCTCTACACGTTTTTCTCGCTCCTCGCATTCAACGTCAACGTGGGTGGGGGTGGGGCCAGGGGTGGGGGCGGGGTGGGAGAGACCGACGTAGACCCGCAGGAGGTGGTAGTGATGGCGCTGTGAGTCTCCTTTGCTGCCTTCCTTTCGTTTTAAAAAAAATTCCTTTTTGGTGGATCTCGAATTTAAAACCCTACTAATATGTACTACGCACCCGCAGAGCGGCTCTCTTCGCGCTCTTCACCTTCTCGCTCGGAGTGGCCCACACGCGGTTTATACTGCTTTCGCAGACGACGGTGCGTATACATATTCCCATAAAAGGCTATATAGCGAATGAAAATGATAATAATAATGGAACTGATGTAATTCGTTTTGAAGGTGGAGAGTCTAGGCGTACAGCGCCTGAAGGAGCGCGAGGGCGCGGGGCTGGCGGACGCGGGGATTGGGTGTTGGGAGGTTGGGTGAGTGGTGCTTTCGTCTTTCCTACTACCTCCGTTCTCTTTGGGCTCTTCGGGGCTCGTTCCCATATACCTCCCTCCCTCCTCCCTACTTTCTTACTTCCTTTCCCCTACCTACCTCCCTACCCCCTTCCCCGTCCTACCTCCTCCCTCCCTCCCTCTCTGCTTCCTTCTTACCTTCCTCACTCCCTCTCTCGAAGTATGCACTAACCCCCCTCTTTTCACGCACAGCACAAAACGCCGTGCCCTAAAAGCCTACGACGCGGAGTGGGGCGCGCCAGACACGGAAGGGAACGTGTGGTGGCCTGGGTCGGCGCGTAAGGGGTGGGAGGACGTGATGGGGAGGAGTGTGTGGGGGTGGGTTTGTGAGTGCTTTCTCTATCTACCTCCCCATACTTTCTTCATCCCGTATTTCTTGTGCGATATTCGACTCCTGTCTTTCGGCGTCCTCCCCGATCGCTCTCCCCTTCTTTGACCGCCCTTGACGCCTCGTCGTCGAGTGGACTCCGAGTCTTGGACTGCGAGCATTGGACCGAGCGGTGGCTCTGGGCCCTCGACCTCGAGTTTTGGACTCGAGTCTTGATTCCGAGCATTGGACTCTGGACTCTGGACCACAGTTTCCCCTCCGCCCACCGTCTGGTCGAGCCCGGCTGCGGTGTGTCGAGCACGGTGGACTCCCCCTCCCCCTCCCCCTCCCCCTCCCCTCCCCCCTCTCCCCACCTCCCAGTGTCAGCAGCGTACTAACCCCCATTTTGTAGTCCCCATCGGCGCCCCGCTCGGCGACGGCCTGCACTACGTCCCCAACCCGCGCTTCGACGCCGACGGGCGGTGGAGGAGGAGGAGCGAGTGGCCGGCGGAGTTGCGGTAGCCCTATATTCATACGAGAGCTTGGTTACCACGCGTGTGGGAGAGGGCGGGAGTGAGGAGAGAGAGAAGGGAAGGATATGTTATATTACTTACTCGTCTACAGCAGGAATGGATACGGATACAAGGATGGACGGATTACATGCATCAATGTACAGTATTAATACTCACTTATATCGCCTTTGCGTTGAAAGCTTGAAATGAGTAGCTACCAAACGCTACCACATTAGTCTCGCTCGCGCGATGAAGAAAGGAAAGGGTGAAGGCAAAGTAAGTAAAGGTAATATTGGGAAATGAACTTTTGATGCCGGTTTTCAAAGTTCACTTTGAATTAGTACTGCCAAGGAAACGAGACCTCATAGTCGGTGCTGTAGAGTGCGTAAATACTATTTTAGACGAGCCAAGACAACTTAGATAAGAATACAAATAATTGGCAGATGGGGAGCGTCGGATTACGATTTAATTATAACCGCTTCACCATCAGGGCAGCGATGTTAAACCATACCCTAGTGGATGTCCCCAAAGAAACAAGACCCTACACGGTAGTCGACACTGCAGAACGCGTAAACATTATTTTAGATTCAAAACAACAAGATAAACACACAGACAGAAGGTGAGGTTGAACCTTGCTCGTTTGCTATTCAACCGCTTCACCATCATTGACAGGGGAGCGAGTTCAAGTTCAAGTTAGACCGCCGTATCGAATGTATGCTATGCAGGAATGCATAAAACTGTAGGATCTCATTCAACCAGATACTACCCCATTTTAGCTTGCTCCCACAATGAAGAAAGGAAAGGGCGGAGACAAAGTAAAGATAATATCTGAACAATGAACTTTTGATGCCGGTGATCTTTCACTTTGAATTAATATTACAGAAAGCCAACAAGCCCGTGCACAATCATAGTCGGTGCTGTAGAGTGCGTAAATACTATTTTCGACGAGTCAAAACGAGAAGGGAAAAACATACACAGAAGGAGGTTGTTTTTGCTGCGGACCTCCGAGAATATTCAAGCTGTAACAACACCAAAGAATTTATCATCTGCAGAAAAGACTTAGGGTGGAAACGAGCTATAGAAATCGTAACGCACATATTCGGTCCTTTTCTTCTGTCATCACATCCTCGAGTCGTAGAGCGAAGTCAGAAAGATCTTTCTTTGCCCACTGAGAGCATCTCTGGCAGCCGTCAAGTATCTTCCGGTCACATTCACGGAGGTCCGTGTATAGTAATCGTTGTTTTAGGCTAATTCCGGGCATTTGGTCCGTGAGATGTTCGATATGATTCCGAAACCATGTCGTTGGTGTCTCCAGCCGCCAAAACGTGCCAAAACCTTCCGTATCAAACTTTAAATTCTTCCCCGCGCATCCTGGAGCGCACGCCTCGTTATGGCTTGGTGCACCAGTGTCCCACCAAACGAATACACTCCTTTCATCGGGCCGCTTCATCAGAGGTTGCCTGGGAACGTCTTCGTTTTCCATATAATATCGGTGGGAATGCTTCTGGCCTTCCAAAATTGTGCGTGCAGAGTGCCGAGCGACCTCGGAAAACTTCGAGAGTTTTTGGCCCTCGTCCCAAGTAATGTTGCCGCGACTCGAAAAGTCGAGTCACGACTCGGTAAGTCGACTCCAAGAGCTGTTCGACTCGACTCGACTCGACTTCGGGCCACTGAGTCACTCGAAGTCGACTCAAGTCGACTCGAGTCGATGAAGTCGGATTTTCTGAATATTGTCCACAGAAAGGTCCAATGTGGTTGTAAATTACTGTGGGGCACCCATGTAACGCCCCTAAAGTGTTCCAAGATATTTCTGAAGTATGTTTACCATTACCGGCGCCCTTAGATAAAAGTGATGGGACATCAACCTTTGATCTTTGACTTCAATACCCCATTTTTCCAAGTTAAGGACATTGCACTTCACGTAGTAAGTTTTAGAGCACTCTATACCTCTTCCCAATCCTGCCCAAATATTTTTGAGGTATATTGATTGCTACCAAAGCCGCTTCATAACCCTGGCAACAAATCACAAGAGAAATGGTGTTTAATGTGATTTCCAGGTGTTCTCTCAACTCCTCTGAGTAGTAGTTGATGAAAGGTACATAATCGACTTTTGAGACCGACTCGAAGTCACTCGAAGTCGGGCCGAGTCGACTTGGTTCGACTCGGGAGTCACACAAAGTCACATCTATGACTCGACTCGACTCGACTTAAGTCGACTTGCGGAGTCGACTCGAAGCCTCGGAGTCGCGAGTCGCGGCAACATTAGTCCCAAGTCATACGTTTCATCTCCGGGAAGTCGGTGGGGATAGAGGGGAAGGTGGCCAAGGAGAAGGCAGCCCGCCGGGCAACGCGCTCGATCCCGCATATACGTGCTATCACAAATGCTCTGTGTGGGTAGATATCTAGCACCATAGGGTGTTCCAGCATCGTCTCCAGCAGCCGCTGTATACGGGTGCACTGATATTTATCGGCCGCATTGTAGACATCGATGAATCCACCCAGAGTTTCGGCAGTAAGTACAAAAGACTGCACCGTAGTCGGGGGGTAGGCGAGCGATAAGAGGGCCTGTAGGACTTTCGTTGGCTCAGTAAGTGGGATGACTTTCTTCCCGTCTCGAACGATGTCCGAGTCTCCGGAACTTGGAATCGTAAACATCGCACCAAAACAGTGCGGGGCTGCGATTTGGAGGATGATCTTGTGCACGTGGAAATCGACGCCGTCGCTGGATCGGAGGATCACATCAGGTTGAAGATTGAGTTCGTTTGCGTCTACGACGCCGGAGAACGGCGCAGATGCGTCGACAATGCTAGCGGGGCTGTCTGACATGATTGTGCGGCGGTAGTTCGGATTGCGATGCGTCGGCATATCGGCTGCTTAGTAAGGTTGAGTTCAAGATCCCACACAATGCTTCTGGAGCTTTCCCTGTGTCCAGTTCACATCCTCAGTCTCCCAGACCCTGTATCTTGCGGGAAGGAGAAGGGGCAGCGTCGGTTTTTTGATAAAAATTCGGATTGCGATTTAACTGCTTCACCATCAGGGGAGCGAGTTCAAAGTTCAAGTTAGGCCACCGTATCGAATGTACGTTATAGGAATGAATAAACTTGTAGGATCTCATTCAACTAGATACTACCGAATTTTAGCTTGCTCCCATGAGAAAGGAAAGGGCGGAGATAGAGTGAAGACGATATTAATATTTGGACAACGCACAGGCTTTTAATGTCACTTTGAATTAGTACTATACGGCCTTTTCTATAGTACTAATTCAATGATAGTCAGCTCGTAAATGCTATTCAAGAACACAGCACAAAGGAGAGGTTGAACGCTGCCACTTGCTTTCAGATTATGATTTAACCGCTTCACCATCAGGGTAGACCATACTGCATCGGATGTGCGATACGCAGAACCGAATAATACTCTTGTGCCTCATTCAACCAGATGATAAAAGAAAAGGAAACTCGTCGCTCCCACAAAAATACACTGAAGGGGAGTCGAACCCCTGCCGCTTGCTAACTGATTACGTAAGCGTAAATCACGTGAGTGGAAGTCAAGCATGATAACCGCTTCACCATCAGTGTGTGAAGAGCTGTGAGCGAAGAAGAGTCAAGGGGGGAAGGAGGAAAGAGCGGGAGGCTCAACTTCCCAATTGGGCGATTGGCGTTTTGTTGTTTGCGCTTGTGTTTGATGGGACACGTGATTGGTTGGGTACTTGGGGGTTGAATTCGAAATTGAGTTGAAAGATGGAGAGGCTGGGCATTTGACTTGATTTTTTGGTAAAATTTTCAGGTATTTTTGGAAGGGTAGAGTGGAAGACAGTGTCAGGTTGAAATTCTGAGAAAGTACTTGGCAACAGACAGAATAAAGTTTTCACCAGTCAAAGGGGGGGGGGCATGGAGCATGGAGCATGAAAGTAAATTTGACCTATATTTTTTGCATCAACTCAGGCTTTAGAATCATTCCATAAAGCTGAACACAGAATGAACTGGTCATTCTTTCCTGGGTACAAATTGTGTGATAGACCAAGGCCATTGTAATCTGGATGAGTTTGAAATACACCTGTCCTCAAACCACTGCTCACAGAAAATCAGGGCAATAGCACATAAAATACCACTCTGGGTTGAAATCCATTGACCTCTTCCATTCCACTCGTGTTCGACAGCATTCGATAACTCAATTAAATTTTTTGAAGAATAAGATCACACCATAACAGTGGGATCCAAGGCAAGTCCAATGGACTGCAGTCATGGAATCCAATACCAAGTATTTTATCAAGGAGCAAGGGCTATTGCAATACCAAGTTTTTCCTCGCAAAGCAGGGCTGTAGAATTACACCAAATATTTTCTCGCAAGTTGAGGGCTGTCCAAGTTATACCGAGTATTTTCTTAGAGGGAAGCACAGTTACATCCTGACCATCTTTTTTTGGCAAAATTGCACTAACACACTAATAATATGTGAGGCTCACACACCTGGGTGAGGACACATTATTAAGCGACTATAATGGCATTTTGAATTGGTTTGATTGTTCGCTAGTGATTCGTGTATTAGGAAGGGCCAGCTTTCTGCAATAGGCATTTGCCCCTTGCGAAATTAAATCTGCACAAATCTAACAGTAGGGTAAGGCATTGTTAGGTATAGGGATAGTGACAAGTCAAACTTAAAAATACTACATGGATCCTCTCTGAAACAAATAAATACTATGAAAAATTAGACTGCAGCCAGATCAAGCATCATTCAAGTCCAGTCTCTTCATGTTTTCATTGTCAGACATATCACTTATGGCCTTCATAGCTGCCGAAGGTACATTGAGCTCTGAAAGACAAGCCAAGTGTTTTTTGTGTTGCTCTACTATATTTTTGTTGACATCAGCTAGCCTTTCATCAATTTGTTCAACCTGGTTAGCCTGGGATGACCGTTCGAGCAGTTGCCTTGCTGTTTCCCAGAGTTCCATCATTTTGAGCAGGTCGTTATGACCCTTGGAAATATCTCCAAGTCGGAGCATGCATTGTGCTCTGCTCTAATGAACATCCATGTGTGAATCCCTCTAAAACAACTGTGAACAGGCTGATGGCTGCATGCTCATCACACCGAGAAAGCAAGATATCCCCTAGGAATTGGAGTGCCTTATGGAATCCCTCGGCAAGGATGCCAGCTTGATAAAGAAAAAATTGGCATTAACCAATCTCGAGATATTTATCCGAAAAAAGGTGCCATCACCGACTGGAGGCACCAGAACGGGTGTGGCGGCTTAAAAACGCAAAGTGCCGGCGTCATGAGGGTCACAATGTGTGACAGTGCGTGACAAGCGCGATAAACTCCTCAAATTGGCACAAGTATTCCGAAATTTAAAATGGGGAGTGCTTTGACATTGTATCATGAGCTTCTCAGCTCATAAATATTGGTTTCAGAACAGACAAAGCTCAAATACTTACCGACTGCCAAAAACATTGTGCAGCGCAGGTTGATGTGGCTGTGTTGAGGGCATGAAGTGGGATCAAAAGTGGGATCATGATGTTGCTGGTACAGTACAAGTTGCACAGCCTCCCTCCCTTCGTGCTGCCCCACCTCAACATTTATGTGCGAAATATCCACCTCGATAATATTCTGGGCACTATCCCCCATACCAGGCTTTCGCTACATTGGACTGGGCCTCGTCGTGACATCGTTCATAATTTATGCTGCCAATCGCCAGAGACCATCGTACAAGCTCAGTCAGCTCGAGGACATGATCAAAATCGTCGAGGAAATGTTGAAGCGCGCGAGAGAAAAATGTGCGAGGGATCACGTAGAGCTAACGAACGAAGCTCGTTGCTTACTTGAGTGAGTTCTTTAATAATGGCGTTGGCATCGGGCGAGCATGGCCATTACTTATAATGCGGTTTTTGTGCGGTTTCCTAGGGCGAAATTATCGGCGTCCAAGATTCAGTCTCGATTGTTGAAGACACGCAATGATACGACTTGGAAGAAATATCTGCAGAGTTTGAGGGGGATTATGCAGAGCATCGACGAGTGTGCCAAAAAGGTGAAGAAAATTCAGACGTCGACATTGGTGAGCATGTTCGCTGTGTCAGTGACACGAATGGTTATAAATATTATTTCAGCTCACCATTCAAACTGAACACCAACGTCAATTATCTGAGGGCATAAAGGAGTTCCGCGAGGTTGCCGACGCGGTTGTTTGTTCATCGACGCGTGGTGCGTTCTTTAAAAATGTTATTTTCTGGCATAATCATGGCTCTTTAGAAGGTCGCACGCAAACGACCACTCGTCGGCGTCGCTTTGAATTCGAGCGCATGGCCAATGTACTGGATGAATCATACATGTGAGTATCCCAGACTTGAACTGAAGCTCGTTGCCTCACCGTGCCGAGTAGCGTCTAGGCCCATCCACAACTATCTGCCAGTTTGCGTCGTATATCCTCTCCAATCAGCTGTCCATACTTGCTCGTCATTGCTCTCCGTGTTTTCTTTGTAAAGTCTTTCTGTACTGCGTGCTTCTGCTGGATGTCATTGTTTTTCGCTCCATCGAGGCAAGGGTAACGCCTACGTTGAATTGCGGGGTGTTCAGTCAAACGATGAAAGAGAGAGGGTCATTTAGGGATCCAATCATCAGCACGGAAGGCATAAGATGGGACACCTTGTATATCGACCTCAAGGATGTCGTCGTGACTCGTCGAAGTTTCAAAGGTAAAGTCACATGTCTTGTTGTTTCTTGTTTAATCAGAAGGGTGCACCGCCACATGCGCTCGGCGGCCCTCGACCCCGTGTCACTGTCAAACAGAAAAGTCGTCCGGAAAAATCCGAAATATATTTTGGGTCAGAAATTTAGGATATATGAACTTTGACAGTCGAGGTGAACTCGAACGTAAGGCTCAAAGGCTGTTAACGGCCTATGTAGTATGGCTGGCGGAGGTGAGGAAAATCTAATTTTATGCCATTGACCAGGTCAACCTTTCCATAAATCAGAAGTAGTTAAAATATTTCAGTCCATTGATTTTTCTGGCCACTATTCACCAGGAAAATCACCAATTTGAATAACTATCTTTTGTTGGAAGCGGGAATTGAACATTACCACATGACCACGGTTGAATCAGACTGGGCTTCGCACTGCATCGCACATGCCGGTCTGGAATTGTCTTCTCAATACGGTGTAGTTTATGAGGTATGTATGCTTTATGTCACGCAGAAAATTCTGTTTGCAGAACTAATAATTATAATATATTCATAAAGAATAATCCGGCCCAAATATCTTGTGGACAAAAGACCAAGTTCGAAGCTACCTGTCCGCGTCTCCGCCCCACCGTCGTCAAAGCATGAGGTCCAGAACTAGAGCGAGGGGATCACATGCCTGGGTGGGGCCCACGACTATGTATAATAACGTCATTTTGAATCGGCCCCATAGTTTCGCTAGCAATAGGCGTCTTAGGACGTTTCCGGCCTTCCGCAATGGGCGTTCGCTCCTCGCGAAAAAAAAAATCTAACAGAGAAGGTAAGGCATCATTATAAAATGAGAAGGAGTGCACAAACGTTTTGGGGGGGGACCCCAGTGAGAAGATCGAAAAGTAATTCCTTCCGCGTTTGGATTAATTTGACAGGCCTTTCGTGCTGTACCTAATCTGCAGAGGTGGAATTGTAGTAATCTATACCAGGGTTGGCGTTGGCTAAAGTGGAGAAAATGGTCTCATTGAAATTCTGAAATGCAGGTTATCTCCAAGTGCGAAATCGTTGCGCGAGATGGAAGCGTCGGCCATTGAATCCATCTATCAATGCAAAACGGCGATCTTGTCTGTGCTGGCACTTACCAGCTGCGGCCTTCATAATCATCGGAACTGTGACCTTTTACCGCTGCGGGGAAGATACCCATGGTTCGCAAGTCTGCTCGATAGCTGGTCAAAAGAGATCGTTATGCAGGAAGGTCAACATACGTGTTGAGTCCTGGCCAAGGTGAGCGGGCATCCGTGACCTTTGGAGCGATCCATTCGTGATCGCATGACTCTAAGGATAATGCCGAGGGCTTCGTTACTGTGGCAGTTGCCAGCACAAGCGCCGTGCTGATGAGGTGCATTGTGAGGGATCGAATCGATCAAGCAGGGAATATCAATGTCGACTAACACCCTTGCTTTTAAGGCTGGTGATGAGCATCACCTGTCGCTGATCACGGAATATCCCGATCCGTTGACATCCGAACGGATTTATTTTGTTTCCGCGAGCACAGCCCACAAATCATATTTCTTGTCTCGGAATCAATATCGTTCCGACGCCTCCCCCTAATTCGTATAGCCTCAAGGGCTTCCCCTTTACTCCTTTATTGTCTTACCCACTGTATATATTGCACCCTGTATATTACTTTAGACAGATATATGTTATTCTTTCGCCTCCGATCACGTATGTTGCCTTGAGTCCTCGTCGTTGCTCATGCTCGCCTCTGGCAACACCTTTGTATTGTCCCTCGTCGTCCACTTCGTATTCCTCGCGCTATGTTTTATCATCCCCGTCTCTGCTCGCCGTCTCGCTGCGAATATATCGCATTCCCCTCTGCATCCCTTTCCCCCCATCTCCTACCGGTCAAGATCTGAGCTTGGATTGGCCCACTCGCACATTTTTAGTCTTACGGTCCTCGGAGTTTTGAGCTTGGTATTTTATTTATCAGCTCGCGCTCTCAGACGCGCCGTCAGCGTATCACTGGATTTCCTCAACACGTGTAGCATCTTAGGTAGGAGCGGGTATGAACCGAGCCCAAACGCTTCGCCTGGGCGAACTAGGAGCCGTGCTCCGCCTCCGTTACAGTGATCCGGGGGATATACGTCGAACATGTAACGCGGGGGCAAAAAAGTGAAAACCAGATATATCATAATCTTTACGTATCGAGGAACAGACATTAACACACATTTTCTGTGCTCATTTGACGACTTAGCTAGGCTTAGCCCGAACAATGCATGTCGGCAAAAATCCTGACGGAATCCGTGTTTGATCCCGGACCGATGGTGTACCATGTCATCTTTGGAACATTGCAACATAAGCAGCAGCTGAGCAGACGATAAAATGAACATCTTGCGGAATAGATAACTCTGTTCACGCACAGAGTACCGAAGAATGGGTCTTACAGGATGAATGACTTATACGGCAATTTACATTGACGAGATCTTGCTGCAGCGGGACCTTTGGACGATCCTTGTTTATACTTACTCCGTATTGTAGGGAACGGAGTTGCAAAAAAATTCCTCTGTGAGATTCAAGTCTCTGTTGATTCCTGCGGGATCCGGCGAGGTCTGGGCAGCGGTGTCGGCAAAAAAACCTGATAAAGGGGTTCGTGTTCAGTGAGCCATATGACATGAACATCTCAGCTAAGATCTATCCTACCTACAGGACCCGGCCGCCTTCAGGAGTCTCACTGCAACAAAAATTGTAACCTAGGTGCACTCTGTATCAATTGTAGGTGGGGTGAGCCTCAAGCTCATAGCACTGCTCGGCACGGCCCGGGGCCGAGAACCTACTTATATGGATCTTACGCGTCTCCATCATGATCAATGATGTCGAGATTTGCCATGGCCATTGGGTAAGTAGGCAATTACACGGCACGGGAGGAACTGTGTAATGTCAGACGCCTGAAACATCGCAACGACAGGAGCGGAATATCTGGGAACGGCGGCCGCTAGCACTGTCAAGACCGGGTAAAAGAATCAACGAAGATCGCCAGCCTGAGGCCTTCGTTTAGCTTTCCGCGGACAAAAACCAACACTGTCATGAGTCCGTACTGGTCAAGAAACTAAACAACTCACCCACTTCCATTTGTTCTGGATCCCGCTCCAATGGTACTAACCGTCGGTTCCATCAAGGTAGGTAGGTTACACGGTACCGTGAAAGCGGGCATAAAGTTCCACTACACAGGACCGCGGTGGAAGTTACGTTAGGCGGTAGTGTCCGTCTCAGAGCGCCGGTGATAGACATCCCGAAGACCTATATAATGGGGCCCCAATCTCGACTGAGAGTCAGCTACCTCTCACACAGGAAGCCCCAACAACCTCATGCACGCCGCACGCCTCATTTCATTCATGCTCGCTTCGGCGTTTGCCCTCGTCGCCGCAAATCCGCTCGTAGCACAGCGAGAGACCTGCGGCTGCGAGTCGCCCACTGGTTGCCCCGGTCGCTGTTCCGAGAATTTCTGTGTCGGATATTGCGGGATGAACACCACCGTCTTCTGCGGCGAGTGCGGGGACAGCACCCTGGGTTGCATTTTGAATGATGATGGTAGCTGCTTCACGGGTGAGACTTCAATCTGATCCACCAGAGAGGCGTCTCACGTCGAGCACAGTTAACGAGTGATCGAGACTCGAGATACCGGAATAAAGTTGGAACCGTTTCAAGTTTCAGACAAAATAGATGTTGTAATGGAGAGTATCTGAGTTCATTTACACCCAAGAACAGAGTCCAAGATACCATGGTCCTTACGCTTGCTTGCGAGAAGAAAAGATTCTCAAGATTCGGCCAGACGACGCCACCATCCAACCAAACGGCTCGGAGCCCGAGGGAAATCAGAGACACTGAGCGCAAAGCCATTCGAGTCAACGAACCGATCCCAGATTCGATGCAGCTTGTCCAGAGTGAAGCATTCGAGTAGTGATTGTGCTGGTTCGTTAGAAAGCCGCATCATTCATCAAACAACAGAACCAAACATCTCATGATCAAGGTTGCCTTTCCCCATGAACTCAAATCGCTCAGCGCTCAGCCATAGGTCGATCGTACTCTTCTGAGAGTCTCCGCTGATACCTTCGGTGCCAGGCGCCGAAAAGAACTGTGGAATTCGGCTTAATCTGGAATTTCAGCCTGAGGGAGCCACGACTCTCGTATCGTTCAACCGGATCGCGATCTGTACTTGGGGGCGCAGGACATCAAATTGGCACCCAATACGGCTTGCGGACCTGGAACATTCTCGACCGTCCTTGCTGCAGCTCGACCGATAGGCTATACATAAAATCAACCATCCATGGATACTTCCCTTGACGGTGAGTCGCAGTCTCCATCCGACAGGCAGTGCAGAATACAAAATCACCAAAATCGCCTGACTTATCTGGAAAGCTTATCCGTTCTCCCTGTGTTTCATTCTGTGACTCAGATGGACTACATCAATGTGCAACCGAAGAACAACCCGGCCGCGCGTCTTTTTTTTCTTGTGGGTCCATTTTTGGTTACGTTGCTATAAAAGGCCTCTGTGGCAAGTCTCTTTCTTCTTTAATTTCACCATCTCCAGCTCCTGAACCATGTCGGATATTATCGTTTGGATGGTGACATTCGATAGGGCATATACTATGAAGGCAAGTCCATAATTGTCGATGCGTTTGAAATTATCTTTGTGACTGTCCTCGCCACAGGAGTACAATGCGTCTTACAAACTTGTCTGCGACCGCGTGAACGACATCATCCCTTACGATCCACAGAATGTGGGCAGTTTCCGTGCGTGTACCGCAAGCATAATTGGCATGCCAGTGGGTCAATGACCCTCCGCAGAACAGCTCATAGCCCACATGTTGCCGTTGGTAATGATGCACCGCCGACGGATACCGCGCGAAAAGTGGTGCGATCGGGTCACTCTTAATGGGAAGCATTGGGTCCAGTTGGTGCGTAGACGTCGAGTTCGGCGTGCAGCGGGATTTGACTCGCATGCAGGCGTCTGAAATCATGCCGCCAGAAATCTCGACAGTTGGGTATCACCTCGCCTATGAGAGGTCCCTCTGTAGGATTGCGAAGACTCAGGGCGTCCAACACAAGGTCATCAACATCGGCCTTGGTATCAAGCGCCTCTCCGCAGCGCCTTATGGTTCCGTCACAGCGTACGTGGCGGCCATGGCGCCCAGGTTGGCCCCCCTCGAAATGCAAAGCCTCGAACAGGAAATCGGCGACAAGAATGTACTCAGACGTCTCTGCCTCCTCCTGGCGCACAAGGAAGCATACATCAAGGCAGCCGGCGAGCCGGACATAGCCTGGAAGCGCCTCGAGTTCAATATCGGTCCGACTCATGAGACCGTGCGCGGCAACAACCACCAGCTGCAGGGCTGGGAGTTCCGCATCTTTCCCATCTTAGACAAGCACTACCCTTGCGTGTGCGCGTTCTTCCGCGAGAAGGAGGAAAGCAAATTACAGTGGTATACTGAGGGCACTGATGAGTACAAGAAGTGGGTGCAGTTCCTTAGCATTGATCAGATGGTTGTACCGGAATTGTTTCTGAGCTGAAATCATCATAACTGAGCTTCTTCTGGCCATGTTGAACCGACTTGACTGGTTCATTTTGTTCAGCATGCATCGAACTCGGTTACATTTTATTTTCCCTAAACGAAGTCGTGATAAATTGTCATTTGACGTCCCTGATATTTTTCCAAGTCGTACTACTTGACCTGAATATGGAGTCATTGTTCGTTTAATCGATTAATCAGACACAGCCACAACCACCTGCCCTAAAAGAGATGTGACTCGAGTCGATGTGTGACTTGATCGTGACTCGCGACAATTTTCATTCCTCTTCCTCTTCTCCCATGTCTTCAATTGGCACCCTCTACACTGTGCCTGCCCAGGCCTCTGGCAAAATTGTGCGTGTCTTCTGCGTTATCCTGCGACATCGCGGTGACTCTGGTCCAGATCAGGGCGACCGCTGCCTTTGCTGGTGTCGCTATTGACCTCCCAACGGACTACGTGCACTTTGACACCAACAAAAAGCCCGCATTCCTCAGTAAATTCCCTCACGGAAAGATCCCGTCTTGGGAAGGCAAGGATGGGTTCATACTCTTTGAGGGTGCAGCCATCGCCCGATACAGTACGTGTCTGTCTCATCTATCCTCGGGCCAGAGCACGATGTCCGAAGATGAGAGTATATTATTTTTTCAGTTATCCCTGTCTTAACATTCATGTCGAGATCTTGAAAATCTGATCCTAATCGTTGCTTTGGCCCGACCCTTTTGTGGCACTCTGATCTCTGACTTTTTAATCTCCTAGTTGCTTCCCTCGCTCCCAACTCGGGCCTCCTGGGTAAAACCAAGGAGGATGCTGCCCTCATCGACCAATGGATGCACCTCATGGAGGCGGAGGCCGAGTTTAACGCGACGCAAATCAATTTCCTCGTTAGAGGTCTGATGTCTCCCTACAGCAAGCCCGTACGTTCTCCATCTGTCCTAGAGCATTTTTTAATTAAAGTGCAGATCCACACCACCTTCCACGAGCGCCAGACCCGCGCGCTCGCCACCCTCGAGAAGCACATCTCCACCCGCACGTTCTTTGTCGGAGAGCGCATCAGTCTTGCCGATATCTACGTCGCCACCCTGGTGCAGCGTCAGTGCTCCATCAACCTCGACACCGCCGCGCGCGCCACGCTCCCCAATCTCATCCGCCACATGGAGACCGTCATCAACCAGCCCGCCTTCGCCAACATCTACGAGCCCACCGAGGTCCTCGAGAAGGCCCCCGTCTACGTCGCCCCCAAGAAGGAGAAGGAGGCCAAGCCGGCAGCTGCCCCCGCACCGGCTGCCCCCAAAGCGGAGAAGAAGCCCAAGCCCAAGGCTGACGACGACGACGACGACGACAACCTCGTCCCGGAGGAGCCCAAGGTCAAGAACCCCCTCGACGATCTGCCAAAATCCACCTTCAACCTCGAGGACTGGAAGCGGGCCTACTCCAACAAGGAGACCCGTGGCGCAGGCGGCTCGCTCGAGTGGTTCTACGAAAAGTGCGTGTCCTCTATTCTATTCCCCATCGCATCTAATCGATGCGTTTCTGCACAGCTTCGACAAGAACGGCTTCTCCCTCTGGCGCGTGGACTTCAAGTACCCCGAAGATCTCAAGGCGACGTTCATGTCGAACAACCAGATCGGCGGCTTCTTCAACCGCCTCGAGGCGGCGCGCAAATACCTCTTCGGGTCCATGGGTGTTCTTGGCGAGGCCAACAACTCCCTCATCTCCGGCGCCCTGATCCTCCGGGGCCAGGAGGCTGAGGCCGTCGTGAACGTCGCGCCCGACTGGGAGTCGTACACCTTCACCAAGCTCGACCTCTCCAACGCGTCGGAGAAGGCGTTCTTCGAGGCGGCCCTCGCCTGGGACCTGGAGATCGACGGCAAGAAGTGGGCCGATGGCAAGAACGTGAGTCTCGCCATCCTTTTCGCTTTCCGCGCATCGCTGACGTGGCACCTTCCCGCATGCAGTTCAAGTAATTGCCTCGGACGCTCCGCCGTACATCTACAGCCCCCTGCCCCTTGACTACCGCCTCCATACTTACTTACCCCCTGCGTACATCGATCCCGTGTCGGAATAAAAGAAGAGAAAGAAAGCGTTGCATTATCATTTGTACAGTTGTTTGTATACGAGGCGATGTGATGTTTAGATTCAGTATTCTTTTGGTCCGTTGACCTTATTTGCGGCCCAGCGCACGAAGAGTGATCCGCTCGCGGAGATGAGGAATGTCCAGTCGAAGAGGGAGCCGAAGACTTGGAATTCGGGGATGGTGGAGAAGAGGTTGATGGGAGCAGGCTCCCCGATTGATGACGAGTATGAGGAGGGGGAGAACGGCGCGGGTGGAGGTGGAGGGAACGACGCGCGCAGCTGGACGATGGTGGAGAGGAGGTAGATTGCCTGCTCGAAGGTTAGAGCGTTGCCGTTGCCGGTGAAGAAAAGCCCGTGCATACCATGAGCTGGGCGAGGAGCAGCAGCATGAGCGATGCACCGAGGTTCCTGCTTGTGACACGTAGGGCCTTGGAGACTCGTCAGGTCGCGGACAGCGGGTTTCACGACGAGCTTACCCGCGTCACCCCGCGCAAGACGAGCCGGATGCTGGTCAGGATGATGACGCCGACCAGCACCAAGCTGATGTGCCGGGTCGCGCGCGCCACGTCGTCGAACTGGATCCGGGGAGACAGCTTGCCCAGCAGCTCCGTGAGGGCTTCGGTCGCCACGTCGGGGTAGCTTGTCGTGGACGACGATGTCTCTGGCGGGAAAAAGATGTTCACGAAGCACTACACGGACGTCAGCGCGTGATTTGAAATGTAATCGGGACTTGGTGCATACGGTGATATAGCGCACGAAACAGTACACCGCGAAGAGCCGCCCCCCGACATTGAAGAGTCTGCCACGGAAGGTCAGGGAGAACTTGGCGGTCGCGCGTCGCTGGCGCAGATCGTCTACACTGCGGGCCATTTCGTATTCCAAGGCCTCCAAGCCCTTCAGCTCTTGCAAGTCTACGGAGACTTAATGACTTCCGACGAGCACCTAGAATGAGGACGCACTCTCGTCTCCTCGGAAGCTGGGCATCACTCGAGACAGCCATGTACCGTCCGTTTGCTGAGAAGCCCCTGTCAGCACAGAGTAGTATGGAAGCAGCACAACAGACCTGGGCAGCGGCTCGCCTCGCAGCCTCTTTTCGTCGCTGCTCGAGATCGTCCCGAATGCTAGAAAGGGAGTATTCCGCGGCGACGACGTCTTGCTCCGAAGGCATAATTCTGTCAGTGAACTGAGTTAGCGACTTGCGTAACGAGGAGATCCGCATTATACATTGGTTTTTTAGACGGTATGAAGGCCCACGAGCTGCTGACAGCACCGAATCCTGCGAGGAGCCCAAGGATGATGGTGCCGAGGACCACAAGTCGCGACAGAGTAGCGGTCATTCGATCCGTTTCCGAAAGCGCGACTGGGAGGGGGATACAGGAGAGCGCGAAGAGATAAAGGGCCACAGACATCGTGCTTAAGACGATCCTGGGCAAAACGGACCGCGTGCGAGGACCTGGAGGCTGTCGCGTGAGTCGGCGAGCGACTGCATGAATAGGGGGGGGACTAACCTGAATCTGAGCCTACGGTGAGAAGGAGACTGAGAAGGAATGGAATAAGAACTAGAATGCAAGTTAGCAGAAGAAACAGGGAGAGTCGCCAGTTGAATAGGCGAGTGCTGCAATGTCAATGGATATCGTTGCATTATACTGAGTTTTGGCAACGGACCTGGAACTAAAAACGCTCAAGCCTTGGAGCATGAGGAGAAGAAACAATAGGCAGCTCTCAGAGAAACACCCGGCAAAAATGTCGCTAGAGAGCGTGGAGTACACCGTCTCTGTCTTCCTCCGTGGTTTTTCCCTTTCCGTTTGTGTTATGGGCGAGGGAAGCGGGTCACGTATAGATTTGGAGGTATTTTCAACTCCAGAAAGATCCTGCAGGTCCGAATACAGGCTGCGTAACAGATATTTGCGGCATGAGAAAAATATCGCAGCTCTGCGAATTCCGTTCAATGCAGAAGACCGGCTCAGAGAAACAGAGAGCAGACCTCAATAACAACAGGATACCCGTTTCTGTGACCATTTCTCCCGACATTTTGGAAGGACCGGAAAGTCCTTGGGAGACAATGCTGCGGATCGGAACGCTCTGGTGAAATGTGGTTCCACGTAAACCCGCGTCGGGATCACGTGGCCCGCGTCTTTCTCAACTTCAGCCACCGAACTCGACACCTGAGGCCTGAGTACCCGCGTTTCTCTATCGATACATCGCAATATGCATCTTAGTCTGGCAATATCTGTGCTGGAAGATAGCAATGGGCAAGGATCTGTCCTGGGTCGAAGCCCGGAAAGTTCCTTTATCTACAATACAAAGGCCGCCGCAGCAGAAAATTGCCGTCAAAGGCGACAATGGGAAACAAAGAGCTAAGTGCTGCAGGGTATAAAGACAGACCCTCTTGTGAACTCAGTAGCCACTCATGTCCACTCCTGTTCGCCCATCTCTGAAGGGACCCTTCTCCCGCAGTCCACTTCCTATCACTCCCAACAAACCTCGTTATGTTGAAATCGACGACCTTGACTCTACCAATGGAGATGTAGAGTATAATCCACCGGAGGTTGACCATATTCTGCAGACTCAGCCGTACATCTCCCCAATCAAGTACCGGACTTTTTACGAAAGTCGCGAGTGGCAGAACGACGACGATGATCAGGCCGAGGCCGACCCCAAAGAGTTCGATTTCCATCTTGCCTCGTTGTCCGCTATTCTCACAACAGAACCAATGTAGCCTCGACTCACTTTTGAAGATCCTCAGCGGCGAATGTGTCAACAAAGGACTGACTCTTCGACAAGCACGCTCGAAACTCGGGATGGCACCTGACTCCTGGCGTCTCCCTGGATTAGATGTCGTTCTCATGCGTCATCAGATCACCGGTATTGCAACATGTATAGATCAGGAGAACAGCACTTATGCTGGTGGGATCCTTGCCGACGAAATGGGCCGTGAGTCGTTCTCTTTTAATTCCAGCATTCAAAGCTGATTTCTGGCTAAGTGGGAAAGGTAAACTGTCACATATTTGCTGGTCAATTGATGCATATCGATATACTCTCCAGACTTTTCAGATGTACGTCTTCATTATCAAACTGACGATCTACTTCAAACCATTTATTTTTTTTGCCTGTGCTTGCAGGGTGGGGCTCATAGACAAAAATCCATCTCAAGACCCAGATTGCAAAACCACCTTGATCGTCTCCCCGCTCGCAGTGCTCGGTCATTGGGAGGAGGCCTTTGATAAGGTCACGGAACCGGGGAAGCTGACGCTACTGGTCTATCATGGTGCATCCTCCCGGTATCATTTTGACACTTCGATTGACGTGTTTTGTCCTTTAGGCCCTCAGAAAGCAAAGCACGCCGAAACGCTTCTGCAAAAGGACATCGTTCTCACCACGTATGGGGTTCGTGCTCTTTCCTGAAATTTCTGTTCGAGGTTCTTAAATGTCCTAGACTCTGTTGAAACAATACGAGACTGGCCAATGTCTGTTTTTTTCTTCTTCTTGAGGTCGTTTTGCTGATGTAGCTGTCTCAAGCGCCGCTTTTCGAGGCTAAAGTACGTCGGAGCTTTTTTTGATGGTCCGAACTCATAAAGCGACTCAGTTCTATCGCATCATTCTCGACGAGGCTCACTGGATCCGAAATCGCCCTAGCAGTACGTGTTGTGACCCCAATTAACTAATTCTGAACGTCATTTTCCCAAGAGAGATTGGCATCCGCTGTTGCCCTTCAAGGCAAATATCGTTGGGGTTTGTCTGGGTATGGTTCTCTCCTTCCATTCTTTGCGCGACCTGACTTTGACCTCAGCACACCGATGATCAATTGCCTCTGGGATTTTTACGCATTCTTTCTATTTCTGCGAATCCCTTATTGGCATGATCTCTCTTCTTTCAAACGGTCAATCGCCAATCTCGAAGCCAAAAATCGCAAGTTCTTCTCCCTGATTTGTCCGGTGGTTAATAACACACGCCATGTACATTTAGCTACCCTGGCCGTTAAAAAGATCCAAGAAATCCTTAGTTTTGTCATGCTACGTCGCTTGAAAAGCACTATCATAGACGGAGAACCTTTGCTGCAGCTTCCTGAGAAGAAAGTCGTCCTCACCCGGTTGGAGTTCTCCCAAGAAGAACGCCAAATATATGATATGGTGTGTAACTCGTAAAATCGAACCCGCATATCTTTTATTCCCGTACTTAGCTTGAATTCTGTGCCCGGGACGGGTTCAATTACCTCTTGGACAATGATCTGGTCTCCAAGTCCGTCTTCTTCTTTACCTCCAAAACGACGCTGTATTTAGTGATGACGAATACAGGAAGATGATGCACGTGCTAACCCTTCTCTTGCGGCTTCGCCAGGTCTGTTCCCACCCGGCTCTTGTCAAAAGTCATGTCGGAGACGGAGATCATCGAGCACTGCAGACTCGGATTACGGATTTTCTGACTGGAAATCAAAAGCTCGCATTGCAAGAAATCGAGCTAGAGGAATCGGACGACGATGAAGATTTCCCGGTTGAAAACTATGTCGCTCCTTCAACGAAGATGCGGTATGTTTTCAACTGACGCTGAGCTGTGACGTCTAATATGTATCCTTAGTTCATGATGAAGCTCATTTCCCAGGTGCTTGAAGAACATCCGACAGAGAAGGTCAGAAACCACTCTCTTTCAGCTCTCTCGTGGCCTGACTTCTCCTTAGATCATCGTCATATCCCAGTGGACACAACTTCTCTCGCTCGCAGCCAAATATCTCGAACAGTCTAAAATCACGTACCTACGGTGACTCTCGTTCGTATGGTCTTGATGTTTTCATGCTGATTCCTTCGGTAGGTATCAAGGAGACCTGGGCCACACGCAACGGGAACTTACGGTACACCGATTTATGAAGGAAGAAGGGACGGAACCTGTGATGCTGTTGTCGCTACTATGCGGTGGTACGTCGACTTAGCACCGCATTTAAATTTGAGATGGACATTTTCCTCAGGGACTGGCCTCAATTTAACCCGCGCTAATCACATTATATGTCTCGACCTGGGTTGGTCTCATGCCGTTGAAAACCAAGTGTTCGACCGGTGGGTTCAACTCTGCATGCAAGTTTCAAATTATTGATCGAAATCTGTTACCAGAGTCCACAGACCGGGACAAACTCGTCCTGTGTTCATCCATCGGATCGTTATCGCTGATACTGGTCCGTGACATCCAAGTTGAGCCGTATCCGAACTGACCTCATTTTGGCTTCAGTGGAAGACCGTATCCTTGCTTTACAAGAGAGGAAGGTTCGTATAGTTCATGATTTAGTGTCATTCCGCTCATCACTTTTTTATATAGCAAAATCTTGCGGATGGCAGTCTCAACGAAGGGAACGGCAAAAGCTTACGAGGTCAGTTGCACTTCTCGACTCATGCTTGCAAATCGTGACCGTTTCCTCAGCACTATCTCCTAAGAGTTGGCAATTCTGTTCGGGTTGAACGCCAAGGGCTTTGATACATAATTCTCATTCCATACAAACACGAGCGTTTCGAAAGACGGCTAAACTTTGAACGAATAATGTACTCAGCTCTTCGCACATTATTTGCCTCAGTCATTGCATTGCGGGCGCGTACTGGCATAGCGTAAGATGAAAGGATATTAAACTTTATTGCAGTCACTCACGTAAATCCCACTCTTCGACATCTGCCCTTCGTACTCGAGACCAGTCCGCAATGTCCTGAAGAGTGGTGTCCCCGGCCGGCAAGGCGTTGCGGTCAAACTTCCGCGCAAAGCTTTTATAATCATCGAATTCGAGTTTGGTCCCTCCAGCCGCAGCGAGGAAAACCTTGATCTTCTTGCAGTATACTTTGTGCGGATGCTTACGGTCCTTTTAACAGGGTGTTTGGATATTGAAATTTGTTGAAAAGGGTGAATGACGCACCTTCCAATCGGCGGCCTGGCAGCCGGAGCTACAGTACCCCAGTACGTTGCAGGCCGAGCACTTTTGGAATGTGTTCCCGATTTCTTGGAAGGAGCGTGGGCAGCCTAGTACGAAACAGTAGCGCTGTTGCTTCAAGTCGGCCAGGAATATCACGATATCAAGCAATCCGGCTTTGGTGTAGGATGGCCAGGAAGTGATGGTGTACCCTGGCTTAATAATGAGCGCCGGATGAATCCAGGCGGGTTCGGTGGCCTCGGGGGAGAACTGCAAGATGAGGTCGCGGAAGGATTGTATGATTTGACGGATGACTACTGCGTCCTCCTCCGCAGGTTTACTAGCCGGCTCTCTGGACTGCATTATCCGAACGGCATTGGAGAAAACCTTCCAGAGCTCAATTTCGTGTCCCCGCGTCCAGATCATGATGCTGTTCTGCGACGTGCGGCACGACATTATAGCGTGTAGCAAGGCGCCAAATCGGAGCAAGGGATATTGGTCGAGCCATTGTGACCCATCCTCGAGACGCCTGCACGTTGCTTTCATCGAAAGCCGGACCTGCTTCAGGAATACGGGAGAGGTGGAAACGGCGACAAAAAGCGGTCGCCCACAAATAGGTAAAGCAGCTGTAAGAAACTGCAGTGGCATGCTCGGTTCATCTAGAACAATGATCCATTGACCAACTGCAGTCACGAGCGCTGGGTGACCGAACGGTATTATGTCCGCAATGCATGCAGGCCAGCACCTTCCCTGTCCTTTGGCGACTCTGACTGCACTTGCTTCAAAAACGTGGCTGGCAAGCTGTTCAAAGAGAACACCGATGAGTACGGATCCCGTCGTTTTATGGCCCCATAACTTCATGCGTTCCCTGCCGCGTTCGTGGAAGTAAGAGATGAGGGGGCCTCGAGATCGGCACAGGTGCATTCTGATAAGCGCGACATGAATGCAGACAAGGCATGGGAGGTCCTTGGGACCGTCAACAGAGATATAACGGCCTTGCAGAATGCGGTGTGGGCGGCGTTCAACTCCGACTCCTCCACTAGAACGTCCTCTCGCAACTTCACGGTCAACGCCCGGGATTCGGGAGACTCCGGATCTGAATCTAAGTCGTGGATGATAGGCTCCCCACATGCCAATAGGCACAAGGCGCAATGTTTAGGTGCGTTTGAATCCTCGATGGATTGCGCGAAGAATAGCAGAGCGTCGTAGAGCAGACGCGTGGGAGTAGTAGATGTCATTGGATGTAGCAGGAGAAGCTAGCGGGTTGCTGCAGGGATACCTTTGTCGAAGATATGTCTGTCAATCGTGTGATATCGAAGGCGGATATGGGGATATAAGGAATATCGACTGGAACATAAATGGAAAGGTGCAACCGCAGCTTTGGCGAGCCACGGAAATATCGTTCAACCAGGAACCGCGTGACTAAGTTGAGACCATCCAGACCAGACTCGGAGTTCGTTGAGATGGTTGAACCACTGCAGTAACAGAAATTCTGTAAGTCTAAGAGCGTGCACAGCGAGCGAGATTGGGACTGCGTTGAGCCGCGCTCAACGGTACCGACAAAAAGACACCGATCGGTGTGGGAGTTTTAGCATGGGAAGGTTTACCTGGAGTTTTTCTCGCTTGGGATCCAGTGAGAACGGGAGATATTATGGTGGGACGTACCCAGACCAAGGATAAACGTTGACACTGAGGACGCATGAAAGTACAAACCAAAACAGTGTTACAGATAAGCCAGCATGAGGGATTTATGAAGCAGAGTCCGTTCGTTCGGTCCGGCGCAACTTGTGCATGCATATCTACGATTCAAAGGATTGAATTACAATAAAAAGAACGACGGTATGGCACCGCGGAGACGGCCGAGCCTCCACCTAATTGTGCTGAGGTGCCCGTTCACGCAATCAGAACACAATGTGTTCACAAAAGTGTCGTCGCGCAACATCTGATCGAGCTCCCGGGCTAGCCAGGTGCTCCACGGCGATTTGGCGTCGGGAGCAAGCCGCGTCCGCCAGTACTCCGTGCGGCGGGAAACGCACTGTCCGCAGGACGCGTTGTTGTAGCAGCCGGGTTCGATGAGCGGATCGATGATGATGCGCAGGAGAATATCTTGGAGGGCTTCGCGCCCTGCGATGAGACGCCGGAGGTCGTTGGGAGATAGCACGATATGAGAGCGCCCGCCATCAGCACTGCAGTGGAATTTCTGCACGGAGAGGGCGTAGAAGCAAGAGGGGAGAATTTCTGGAACGTTGCATTCCTGGGCGAGGTTGATGGCTTCTACAAACAAACAAAAAATGTGATGACAGTTCCTTCCACCAACGACAAGAAAAAGCAAGCGCACCAGCAGCGTGGGGCAACGAGTTCAGACGCATGTTCACAACGTCAGCAGGCCATCGAGAAAGTAGCTCTTTGACCGCCCATTGACGCAGCTCGGCAATCTCATATTTCGTCGAGATGCGGAGTGCACCGGAGACGACGTCGAAGGTTATTGCTTGCTGGAGAAAATCACTGCAGCACGGTAAGCCAATCGCTCTCAAGAAGGAAGAAGCCGCGTACTCGTTGTATATCCACCGTAAAGCAACTTCCCAATCAGCTATGGTGTCCCCGACCAGCGCCACGGTTGGGCATCCATCAATCTGGTCGGTCTCAGAAGGTTGGGGAATATGCAACATGTCAGAGAAGATCATGGAACATTGAAGGCGTCTTCGATGAACTTTGAGCAGGCGTTTTTCGATCTCCAATACAATGTCGCCATCGGAAAACCACAACTTTTTCAGAATGGAACAGTGTGGAGGGCCGAATCGGGTGGCTTCGCAAGAGCGAGCACAGTCTGAGACGCGACGCCGCTTCAGAAGAGGCATTGCATCTTCCGTCGCAACGATGTCCATCGATGAGAAGGATGCGCAGGACATGAGAGAGAAACAAGGAGTGGCGTCACAAGGAGTGGCGTCACGAAGCGTGGTGTGACGGACGCGTCGCACGTGGTGAGGAATACAGTCACGCGTCAAGACGTTTGCTTTAAGTTTAAGTTTGGGCCTTTGGCGAATAGCGCGTTAAAAATAAGGTTTCACGGAAAAATGCCCACCATGTGAACATAATTTCTCAGTTTACCCCATACACTTTTTGATAAACCTTGGGGAAACCAACGTTGTCACGGTTTTAACTTTTTGTTAGGGTCTTAGTCTCATAGACAAACACTACAATAATATTGATGCTCATGCCTCACATACTGCACTGAGCAGTGCAAACATGCCGGAAAGGGTTTGGTGTAGAGTCAACCCAAACTGGGAGTATTTCATCAGCCGCAGATAGTGTGTCGACGATTTGAACACACCCAAAATTAACAGCCTATAGATTTGAGCGAGAAACAGCTAGATCAAAGTTTGTTTATTTATGGAAATTTTGATGAGTGTCATTACTTTTGCGAACAGCTGTACAACAATTCTTTAAATGATAAGAAGCTCAATATCAGGGGCAGACATATGACATGATCGAAGTTATGTCTCTTCTCCAGATGTTGAACAGCCAATCAGCAGGGGCATTTCTAAGATCATGTACCATAAGTACACTGGTCTCAAAGCACAACGACCCATCTGCAAGATGCCCCCTTTGCCCACTGTCGAAATTCAGTTGAAGAACATTACAGCATCTTCAACTTGGCTGTAAATACCTTGGAGATCCTTGCTGATAGCTTGAAGACCCCATTCTTGGATGTCATTTGTAACACCACTCAATCTCTGCTGAGATGTATTCAGGTGCCTTTCTTTTGGTTATTTTGTCGTTAGAGTGAAACTCAAGTGTGTCATCCTAGACTGTAAAACAAAACAAAGATGATTGCACCTACTTGATGGAGAATGCTTGCAGGTTGCTTAATGCAATCATCATTGTTCATCTCAAGTCAGATACAGGTGGAGAATTGCCACTGAGTACATTGAAGGAGATCAGGACGTTCACAGAGTAGGCTTGTTTTCATTTATTTATGAATTTAAAGGGTAATACTCACCACTGCCATGTAGAACCTTACATAAGATCCATACCTTTGTCGAGGCCCAACAGAAGGGTAGCAGAGTCAAGAAGTTTTTCCGCAGGGTGAAATAAGCACACTGTTGAAGGAATGCAAAGCTGGATTGCAACAAGGGCTTGCTTTCTTTCAGGTAAGTTATCTGTTTACCATCTCAACAATTCATTGAAGTTTTCAATATCTAGATTGAGGCTCTCAATCTCACCAAGGATATTAGAGGGATTGAGGAAGATGCAGAGAGGAGACACAAACAAGTGCTTGACATGATTGAAGGTCTCTCTGATTCAACCAGTTCAGATGGAGCAACCTCTGTATGGAGATTCCACTTCTTGTTGAGAATTAAGTGATGACTTTTACACAGATGAGTGGAGTTTATTCAGATGCCTACATCAGGTTAGTGGTTTCGCTTGGCCTATAATAGTATAAGTGGCATCTCAAATGTCTTCAAGCTCCGACTCAATCTCCATGCTGCCATCAGAGCCAAAGATATTCCATGGCCGAGAATCAGAACTTTCACATATTCTTCAACTTTTCAGCCAAGGAACACCCAGGATAGCAATTTTAGGTGCAGGTGGGATGGGAAAGACAAGCCTTGCCAGAGCTATTATTCACCACAACAAAATTACTGGCCGATATAAGCAACTTCGATTCTTTATTGCTTGTGATGCCGCAGCAACTCAAGTGGAACTTGCTGCACTTATAGGAGCCCATCTTGGACTGAAGCCAGGGAAAGACCTCACCCACATGGTTATCCAATACTTCTCCAACAGCCCAGGGAGCCTTTTGATCTTGGATAATCTTGAGATATTATGGGAGCCAACTGAGTCTCGTGGGAAGATTGAGGAATTTCTTTCACTGCTCACAGGTGTGGATCATCTTGCACTGGTGGTGGGTGCCCATGTTTTTGTCTATGCTTTCAACTCATAAGTCTCAGATTACAATGCGAGGAGCAGAAAGGCCAACCAAAGTAGCATGGACTCGACCATTTTTGCTACCTTTGAAGCCCTTGGAACAATATGCAGCTCGACAGACATTTATTGATATTGCAGATAGTACACATGATCCAAAAGAAGTTGACAGGGTCCTCTCACTCACAGACAACATGCCACTTGCAATCAATCTGGTAGCGCATTTAGCTGACTCTGAAGGTTGCTCCAATGTATTACGCCGGTGGGAGGAGGAGAAAACATCTCTGATCTCAGATGGATATGACCGAAGATCCAACTTGGATTTATCCATTTCACTATCATTGTCAAGTCCCAGACTCAATTCCTTCCCACATTCAAAAGCCCTCCTAAGCCTCCTGGCATTGCTCCCCGATGGACTCTCAGATGGTGAACTGGTGCAAAGCAAGCTCCCAATTGAGAATATTCTTGGCTGCAAAGCAGCATTGACTCGCACCACATTGGCATATAGTGATGAACACAAACGGCTAAAGGTATTGGTGCCCATCAGAGAGTATATGCAGAAGTTTCAGCCACCTGAAGACCACCTTGTTCGGCCTCTTCTTAAACATTTCCAGGAGTTACTTGAGTTTTTTATAGAATACCGTGGTACTCAATCAAGTTCTGACACAGTTGCTCGAGTATCATTGAATTACTCAAACATACAGAATGTCCTTCGGAATGGGCTCCAACATGGCCATCCAGACCTTGTGAATAGCATTTACTGCACATGCTATCTGAATCGCTTTAGCCTACTTGTTGGGCAGGGATCTATTCCATTGATTGACAAAATTCATGATCTCCTTCCACTGCCCCATGACCATCGCCTAGAGGCTTACTTTATCATCCAGTTGTTGAACTCTAAGGATTATATTCTAATTCCCAATCCAGAAACATTGGTTTCAGAAGCTTTGGAACACTTCAAGCAATTTGATGATCCAAATCTTAAATGTATGATCTCTGATTAGTGCTGGTTGAATCCATCTAACTTCACCCCAGGCAGATTCTATAATTCTGTTGCATTATATTATTGGAGCCGGCAAGAACTTTCCACAGCCAAGAAATTTTGTGAAACTGCAATATTTTTAGCAAATTCAACAGGGCACACCAAAATGCAATCCCAAGGATTGTACACCCTTGCCTGGGTTAAATGGGCCCTTGGTGATTACTCTGCAGCCCAAGTGCATGCATATGAGGCCCAGAGGCTGGCCAGGATCTCTGCAGATTTATACAGTGAAGCAGAGGCACTCCGCATTCACGCTATGTGCTGCCATGCATTGGGGAACTATGTGGAAAGCATCTCTCTCTGCAACAGAGCAAGGGACCTCTTAGTCCTCTGTGGTATGGCCAGTAGTGCCTTAAACCACAGTATTGTGAATGTACAGGCAGAGATCCACAAGCTGAAATCAGAATATATCAAAGCTCGTAGTATACATGCTGGGATTCTACAAGAACTTTCTGTGGATCAGGATCCATATGCTCATGCCACAACTTTAGTGAATATCGCTGAAATTGATGTGTCTGTCAGTGCTCCGAAGCATGATGTGCAGAGGAGTTGTGACACAGCCAGAAAAATATTCAACACTACAGGTCTTGTTGCAGAAGTAATAATATGTGACATCATTCTTGCAGATCTCCATCTGCGAGAAGAAGATTTCCTGCAAGCAAAAACACTCTTTGAGAGATGCATCAGATTATCCTCGGCCAGTGAACTCACATCCTACTGTCTGGAGCGACTTGGTAATGTCAGGCGCTGGGGAGCTCTCAGTGAGATGTCCAGCTGGACAACAGTGTTTCTGGTGCATTCTGTGAAGCGAAAAGAGAGGCTTGGAATTCACAAGGCTCTCCAGTTTCTAGGAGATGTCTTCCTTGCTCTGGATGATGAGCATACAGCAATTAGCTTGTTCACAGTTGCCTTGGAGGGATTTACCCAGATGGATGTGCATTGCAGCAGAGCAGAATGCATGCTCCTACTTGGAGATATTTTTCAAGGACATGGGAACCTGCTGAAGGCAGTAGAACTTTGGGAAACAGCGAGGCCACTGTTTGAACAGTCGTCACAGGCTAAACAGATTGAACGAATTGATGAAAAACTCTTAGACATAAACAAAGATTGCTGAAGCAACATGGGACCAACTTTGCTTTTCTAGCAGAGCCCATCCAACTTCTGGGGCACTGAAGACCGACAAAGTGACCAACTTGTTGGAATAACAACTGAAGTAGCTGCCAGATCAGGCAGCTATATGGTGTCTCGCCAAAGACTTAGTTCCCGCTCTCTCTGTATTTACTCTACTCATGGTTACTCACTCCGATTCATGTGCGCTGTTTCCATATGGTGTTTATTGGTCCCTTTAGGTCATAAGATTCCTTTTTTTGCATACAAATTCTTAGTTCTTTCTCATGTCCTGTATGTAAACCGTAGTACTACACTGAATTCAATCAGTTCTTCTGCGAACATCCCTTCTTAAGTTCACATCTTCAGTAGAACTCGGATGATGAAAAAGAGCCTCTGCTAGTTACAGTCTGAATCATAGTAATTCATCAGAAATTATGCTGTATGTTCATAATTATCTTTGATCTTCACTGTATGTCTAATTACGATTGGTTTGAAATTAATGAGTCATTTTATTCCTGACTGACCACAATATCTTAAAAGTTTTGGGGAGCCTAACAGCCAGCCCTCCTTGCTCTCGAATTGACCAACCTGAAACCCATTGGACTGATGTTGTTTGAATGCCCAGAGGCAATCTGTTACCTCAATCTCGCCGTTCCAGGAGAGAAAAATATATTATTTTGTATCTCTGTGAGCTGTTGGCCCTGGTTGATACTTGGTATTTAGCGATCTTCGATGTGTTGAGTCACGGTCAGCACACACCTACTTGTCTAAATAATTGTTATCTGATTGAACCTCTGAATCAAATCTTGTCAAGGAAGCACAATGGTAATTAATTGATCAATGTTGAATCAGTAGTATTAGCGCCACAATTTTACTTGATTAAATAAAGAATAGAGCTTATATTAGTTCACTGCACGCCATTTTGAGGTTTAAGCTCACAGGGGCTATGCAATTAACTGAATCTTGCCTGGGTCACTCACCGATAGGCTTTGGGTGTTGAGATCGCGAGGATCTCAAACACTGAGCCTCGTTACTATTAGAAGTATATCGACCCAGTTATGCTGCGATGAACCCCGGCGAAGCCAACTAACTCAGTGTGATGGGACTAATTTATTCCCCGTCCGGTGACTTCAAGGTGAAGAACGGCGTAGCGAGAAGAGCTGGCTGAGTATTAAATTTGGGCAAGTAACTTTTGTGGGAGTTCTCGTCCAGAGTCCAGACGTCACCTGTTCTGCGGCGATGGCTTCCCGGTTTTATCATTACATAGTTCACTCGCCGTCGGTCAACTCGTAGACGGTAACGTTTTTTGTTGAGGCGGCAAGATCGGAGTTTGAAATTATCGGAGTATGCCGATGCCCCTTGCTCAGAGCCGCCAAGGCGAAAAACGCATATCGACATTACTTCAGGCACTTGTCCTATCAACTATTGTCCTCAAATAACGCCTGTTGCCGCCCGGACGGAGTCGTACATACCGTGACCAACCGCGGTGGCACTATTGGACAGGGCAGATGAAGCGCTGTGGTATCTCTCCTAGTTTCGGGATCTCGGCCTTTACTATTCTTGCCTCTGGATGTTATTCTCAGCCCGTTTATCGCCCGAAGGACTTGTATTCCGAGCTCATCTGGGTCCTTCAAGCAGTTCAAGCTCCAATCCGCTTGCATCAGTCCCCCTCGAGTGTTGTTTTCAGCGCATCCGCCGGGTATTCGTGAAACTCATCAAGAAAGTAGGAGGTTCTGAATTGCTTTTGGATTGCTTAGGCAAGCTTCGGACACATATTCCGCACCTCCAGGATTTACCACGACTCATTGCCGGCTCGGAATCAAGATAGCCCGAAAATCAGGCGTGCGGCCCTGGCTTTTCAATGACCCATGTCCGCCGGTACTTTTCGAAATCGTACACGTTCTGGTTTAACTGTTCCCCGTGGTCAGACGGATCTGCCAATTATTGACAGCGACCCGGCATAATGGAAACCGTAATTATAACGCTCGGCAAGCCGACTTGCAACTTGAGCTCATGCGCAATCCAGGTGTCGGCACTCACTTGGATGGCAGAGACTCCAAGCTTCTATGGGTTCTGTTCTCCTTATCTCTGAGATCCGGCGCTTGGCCGATCAGCGGGAAACAGAAGGTTCTATCTCCGTCCGCCTTGCCTTCAGCTAGCCTTCAGACACCTCCATCAGCCACCAACGAAGAGCGGACGGATTGGTGGTGGAGCTTGGCCGTCTCTGGTCTCTTCGATTTCAAATTTTATATGTATCTGGTGGCAGAGGTGCTGATTTCCCTAGTCTTCGAAGCTGCCCGCCAATGGGGAACAAACGGACATGACGACACGGCTGCTGTCAACAATCGTGCTTCTTTCCGGGAATCTGCAAAGAACCTAGGCCCCACAGGCACTGTGGCGGCTGCCCCATATTCCTTCCATTCGGTGTTTCTCGGTGATTGAACTTCCGAACCTTTAAAAAAACAAGAAAGAAAAACAATTGGTTTTCCTGAAGTTCCAACGGTGTTTCCATTTCAAAAAGATTCTGTCCTTGTTTTCTGCAATAAAAGCCGGTCGACGCCTGGGAAATTTTTTAGACAATTACGCAGACTTGCTGGGAGCGGCCTGGGTCTCGCAATCCTTCGGTACCCATTTGGCTGTGCATTATTCCTCCTTGGATCATACAAGATCACACAAAGACTCCGTCGATTCCTTGCGCGTCCGATGCGGATACCAATGCTTCTGCTATCAAGATTGTGTTTCTTCAACCGAACGTTGGCTGTTTTGTTCCACCTCAATCGCAATCTGAATCTCAGTGTCCATCTCCATCTCACCATTTCCTCGATGATCTTTCTCCTTCCGTCCCGGGTATAGCGTCTTTTTCAATGCAGATCTCTTCTTGGATCTCTGATTCCGCCGCGGCGGCCACTCGTGATCCCCCGCCCCTGGACGGCGACCCAAGCGTACTACGCGGTGTCCATCCACGTCTAATATGCACATTGTGTCGTGCCGAAGCCATCCACTTGTACTCGCATACTGTACGAGTACTTAGCCTCTAGCACCATGCGCATCGGCGGGTGCCATCTGAAGTGTCCGCAAGAATATCAACTCAACTCCGCCGGAGCCACGGAGTCGATCAAATTCTAATGAACCCGGTGGACGTCCAGCCTACACCTGGCCGCTGCCGTGGTCCCACTAATCGAATCGGCCCAAGCACAAATAGGTACGAGCGAGTGGACTCGTCCAGAACAGCTTGACACGGCTTCGCGATCCTGTTCGACGTGCCACCGGCGTCCGACTCACCTTCTTTCTTCTGTGGGATGCCACTGTCCGTCTTCTGTGGCGCGGCGCGCGCCGACGGTTCCTGCCGCTTCCATTCTTATTCTACATCTGGAATTTTGAATCGACTCGGATATCCGTCCCCGCGCCTCCGCGTAGCTTGGTCGCGTGCTAGCCATTGTCATCGGTGTCCTGGTTCTCCCGACGCCCACCTAGGCGCTCGGCGTTCTTCTGTCCTGCCGCCAACTCGTCTTCGTCTTCGACTTCTCGGTCTGTTGACTTGAAGTAATAAAAAAATCCATGTTGAAAATACTCGCCCGGTACTCGCCCGGCCGCCAGCCTCCATGTAGCTTGGTCGCGCCGGCCACCTCAACCGTCTTAATATTTACTTTTTACCACCGTCATCGGCTGCCCAGTTTGCCCGACCTCCGGCGTCCATCCATCCTGCCGCGAGCTGCGAGTCAACTTCTGGGCCAGGCCTGCCTCGTTCTCGCTCTCGTCCTGCGCTCTGTACATAATATATTTCCCGACGTCCGGCTTTCATCCATCCCCGCGAGCTGCGTCCTCGTCTTCGGAATTTGATTTCGACTTCTGGGCTAGGTGAATCTTAAGGTTTAGGTTAACATTCTTTCCTGCCTCGGGGCGCTGTGTCTGCCCATGTGCTTTACTTTGGCACACATATTCTGCCTCTTCGCCTTCCGAGTCGCGCCTCCATGTTCGTAGACATAACCCGCCACAAAATCGGCCTGCCCCGAGCAGCTGCACGCCCACTTGAGAATTCGACTTTGGCCAGTCTGAGGCCCCTTCCCCGGAGGCAAATATGTAAATCTGAATCGGTCCTCATTGGCTTCCAATCGTTCTCCTTATTCCCGTGCGGTCCGCTCTATACATAATCTATTCCCCGACGCCGGGCCCCGTACCGCGAAGCTGCCAACGCGCGTCTGCGAAATCCCACTTCATGGATATATATTCCTCAGACTGTTTCCACCCTTTACATCCGCCTTCCCATCCCAGCTCATTAGCGTTCTCCTTATTCTCGTGCGGTCCGCTCTGTAATCTATTCCCCGACCCCGGGCCCCTACCGCGACCTGCAGCACGAGCCTGCGAAATCCCACTTCATGAGTGTGTATCCTTAGGCTGTTTCCACCCTTTACATCCGCCCTCCCATCCCAGTTGCATCTCCGCATCGCCATCTTCAAATTCTACACCTCAGCCCTCTCTTACTATGCAGAATTTCAGCCCAATTCAGGCTGCCCCACCGCAGACAAAAAGAGACCCCCCCCCACGCAATACAGAAACGTCCATGTAAATATAGAGAGGAATAAGAGAATTTGAACGCCAGGAAATCCCAAGAATCCATGGCCGACCTTTTGTCAGTCTTAAAGCTTCAGGTCCATGGCCGCAACACGCCGCAAATTCGTTGCGCCTTCAGATTTGCCTCAAATATTCGTCCTCCTCACCACACCAGACATCCTGGATATCAAAACCCCCAATGCGAGATGCGTGCATACGAAGCCGCGAAAGTGCGACTTCCTTTCAATCGACCCATATAGATCGACCCATATATACCGCATGTATCTCTCATGTTTTAGTCTATGGTACTACAAATCAAGACGTACACGTAAATGCTATTATATACACGTCCGCTCACCCCACTCGCATGGCCACGGCGCGCAGCGAAAGGAGACACGCTTGAACGGCCGCTACCCGCCCCGCGCGACCCGCTCCTTCGCGTACTCCACGAAATCGTCGATGGTGGACGGCCACGCGGCCTCCATGTCGTACGTCTCGAACCGCGCGTCGATGGAGCGCACGAAGTCGAGGAACTGCGGGTGTGGTCAGTACGTGATGGGAAGAGACGGATCAAGATGGGGGGGAGTAGGATAACGAAGAGAGCAGGAGGAAGAGGAAGGAGGGTAGAGCGAAAGGGTCAGAGAGGGATGAAACAGGCAAAAGACGGAAAGGGGAGAGTGAGCGGGCAAGGCGTGGGTAGGTACGGAGATAAGCGGGGGAGGGGAGGGATAAGAAGGCTATGTACGAGGTAGCCAGGGAGGGAAAACGGAAAAAACTACTCACCATAACCCACGTATCTTTACTCACGCCTTTCCCCCCCTTCTCATTCAGGAACTCAAACCACCAGTCTACATACTCCGGCGCCCACCCGCCCCCGCCTCGCATATCGGTGTCGCCCGACGCATCGACGTGCGAGAGCGCGCCGCCCTCCATGCCATGCGGGAGGAGGAGCCCCCAGAAGGCTTGCGCGGTCTCGATGGCTGGGATAGAAGGCTGGTCAGCAAGCGAACGAAGGTAGGGCGAGTGGATAAAAAGATAAAATATAATAAAATAAAATAGACCAAAAATAGGAAGAAAAAGGAAAGGCGGACGGAGGAGGGATGGTAAGAAGGGGTAGGGATGGGAAACGGAAACGGAAACGGATCTGTAGGGCGTGGGAGTGGCTGGGGACGACGTGGCTTAGAAGACTTGGCAGGGGGCGATGGCAGGTGTACACGCTTATACAAAATAAGTACAAGTGTGGGGAGGTGTGGGGATTCGCCAGAGCGCGAGGGATGCGGGATCTGCGATGGGAACGTGGGATGGGTGTGGGGATTCGCCAGAGCGCGAGGGATGCGGGATCTGCGATGGGAACGTGGGTTGTGGGGAAGTGGGGGACGACGACATATCACGAAGCGACGTGTATGTAGACAGCAGGGCCCAGGGGATGACGGTGCGAGGAGGTCGATGGGATCTAGGAACGGAAAGAATTTGGAGGGTAGAGTTGGGTGCTATTTAAAGAAGCAGGAGGATATGGGGGGGGGGGGGTTGCTTCGAGGAGATGCGATAGGAATGATGTGTAGGTAGACAGGGAGATGCGGTGATGGAGGGGTAGGTACATAGGTTGGGAGGTAGGTAGATGGGGGTATAGGCAGATACGATAGGGAGTGGAAAGGAAGATAAGGAGATAAAGTGTAGGAAAAGGACGATGGAGTAAAGGTACATGCAATCCGGGGGTTAGAGGGACAGAGGGATATTCTAGGCATAAATGAGGAGAAACGGGATGTGTGCGGAATAAAGGCTCGCAGAGTGGCTGGAGGATGGGCCGCGAATAAAGCGATGATCCCGACCAACGAGAGAACCGCCCTTGGCCCACAGAAAAGACGACACGAAAAAGAAAATCCGCAGAGACAAAGAAACATGGAAAAAAAAGAGATAAAGAAACGCACCGATACTCCTCTGCCCCTCCGACTTCGCAAAGTCGAATGTGTGGTTGTAAACCTTCTGGAAGTACGCTGGGTCCTGGCCCAGCTTCGTCCGCAATCGCGGCAGTGCGGTCGTCATCGCTGCAAGCGAGTCGCAGCTGGTGTCCGCAGTATCCACAACGATTGTTTTTTGTGGGCACGCGAGTCGGTCGATGGGCGCGATCAAGGGCGGTTCGTAGCACAAGGGGTACGGGAGGGCGACACAAGAGGCAGAAATAGATGGAGATAAAGATGAGCGACGAGACGAGGCAAAAATAAAAGGAGAAGGGCACACGCACCCAATATTCTTCCATCCTTCGACCCAGCCCGCCTTGTTCCACTCGCCCACACGCGGGGACTTGAGCTCGAATGCGACCGCGAGGAGGACAACGTCCTCAGGGTCTACCGCCAAATCCTGGCACAGCCGGATCGTCCCGTCCACCGTGATATCATCTCCGTCAGGGTCTGTGCCACCAACCGCCCGTCAGCATTGAAATCGGAGTCAGATTTAAAAGAAGCACGAACCTTTATACTTGTCAAACAGCGTGTTGAGCTTGCTGGTGGACGCTGCTGCGGGTGCGGGCGTGCGTACTGCAGTCGCAGCGAGGGCGGCGGGGTCGCCGTAGTAGGCGTCAATCGCAACGTCGACCCGCTTGTACTTCTCAAGGAACTTTTTAGCGTCCTTCACCCTGTTAACCCGCCAGAGTCAGTTTTCCATGCCGCACCCAGAAATATTAGGGGGGACGCACGAGGCACCAGTGACACCGCAGAACTGCGCAATATTGTCTTCCATTTTCCCCATGACCGGAGACTACGATGGATTTGAGTTTTTTGGAAGGATTTGGATTTGGATTTGGCGAGATTTTGAATGGATTGCGGAGGCGAGGCGATGGAGTCAGATATGGTAATTAGTAGAGACAAAATACGAGTCAGAGTCAGTAGGAAGGAAATAAAGAAAAAAAAGAACTGACTATGCGGGTGCGAATAAAGAAACGATATAGTACGGCCGTGCAGAGCGCTAAAACCGCCCACGTCGCACCAGCGGATGACCACAGTTTGAATTGGGAAGGTTATGCGTGACTGTCACGTCACCCCGGCGCCTTGACCTGAACCACCACAATTTCAGCTTGAATTGGAGGACGAGAGCTCAGCACGACTGCGCAACTCAACAACATAGACTCGGGGTACAGCTGCATCAATTAAGACTTCTCGTGATTTTCAGCCGACAAACAACTGGTAAACCACTCGGAGTCTCGGGCACGCCCAACACGACACCTATCCGTCGATCGATGATACTGTCGACAGTTTGTTGGGAATCCTTGATTCTGTGTTTTTGCTGCAGTACAGCACCGGACCGATCCCCGCACTCAATTTATCTGTTGAACAGCTTCAAGGGAGCTCAGTAGAGCCAGAAATAAAAACAGCACCTGTCTGCATGCATCGTCTAACCGACCAACAGTCAACTCGCCATGCGACATCCATCCGTCGATGATACTGTCGACCCTGCATGCATCCCTTCGGCAATCCTTGATTCTGACAGTCTCCCTTCCCGATTCTCCGACCTCGTCCCTGCTGTGCACCATCCGGTCTCACAGTTCACATGTATCCAACACTTGAGATCTTGACATGATACGTTCCCTGTCTGCCAGTGGCGCCAACCATCCGTAAACAATGATATCATGAAGCCGACGCGCCAACCCTCCGTCGCAACAGCTTGGGTCCCTCTTTCGGTAATTCCTGATTCTCTCAGGCGTCCCGGTTCTCATCCTTCTTGCTGCCGTACACCACCCGGATCACCTTCCGCAGTCCCAACTTACCCACAAGTATGCAAACTTGATCAGTGATTCTTGTTCACCATTTCCCTGAGCTCTCGTTAACCACTGCTTTCTGAGTTCCGTCCGTTCTCGTACCTCATACACTGATATGACGCTCTGCTCTCGTAAAGAACTGGATAGCTATCACCCCCGGCCCGTTAGTCCATCGCTAAAATACGCGCGACGCGTCTGCAGGTGCTGTGTGCGATTAAACCTAAAAGTACATCTATCCAACATCCGTCCCTCGCACCATTCTCATGCGTGGTCCGCGCTGATAATCTGATAATTCGACACGCCTTCATACAGCTTGACGCAGCAGCGGCGAACTCACGCGTGGGGCGATGGTGTCTACGGAGCTCGCTGGCACCCGACAACGACAGCGACCCAAAATATCTGCTCTGCTTATATGCATCTACGCTGAGCTGGCACTCGACTCAAAATATCTGCTCTAATACAGATCTGCTCGCAACAACTCCTTAATGAAACGCTCTCTGCTGGTGCCAACAATTGCTTAACGATCTCCTCGCAACCGATCTGTGCCTCACATTGACAATTAAGGACAGGAACGGTCTCCGACGGATAGTCGCCTAACCTATAACCTTGCCATAATTACAACCACCGCCGCTCCCGCGACATGCACGCGAGACAGACAGACATACGCCATCAGCGGACTTATGATCCCTCCGTCCAATGGCATTGCTGATCCCCCTCTCCTCGTCTAATTTCAGCGGACTTATGATCTCTACTGGCCTGGGCCCAGGCCGCCCAGCGGACTTACGCCCTACCTGCTGAGTAAAAGCTGGACAATCTGAACTGGAGTCGTCTGGCAAGCCGGCAGCGGTACAAAACGCATCCTAATAACCTAACCTCTGATCACCCGCCCATCCCTGACCCTCAGTACAATGCTGTTACATCGTGCCTATGAATCTGATCCCGCGGCCTTCAAGAGTATGAACGTGAAACATGCATCCCCATCCATCCCATCCGCTGTCTGCATCTGCCTCTACATTCCCATCCATCCATCCGCTGTCTCACTTCAACTTCAACTTTGTCAGAATACATCCGCCTGCCAGTGCCAGCCCAAAAATAGCCGAGCCCCTCGCGTGAGACGGAACGCAAATTCCTTAAATCCCGCGGTCTTCCGGACCCATTCTCTTACACTTAAGCTTCTCTCCATTGCGCTTCTTCTCGACACCAAGGGCTCTTCTCTTCTCGCTCGCACGGATAGTTGGATACCGTAACGATGGACCATGGCCGGCGTATTTGTAGGTAAGTCGACGCCGCACGAGGCGGACGTTGAACTAAACTTACGCGAAGCCAGTTAGCGTCTCGGACGCTTTGGACTAATATTGAACTGGCAGGGTTACTTATACGCATAATTGTCCTGTACAGTAACATCTTGACAGCTTGAGCAGTAGGCTAGTCAAATAGCTTGAAGTTAACTTTTTGTGAGCGTTCGCTCCAAGCAAGTACGCTATCGAATCGAATTTACATTTACCCTTCAAACTGAAGCACGGCATCTAAATTGAACCTTGTCCGCCGGCTATTAGACCAGCGCCGTATGCGCGTCGGTCAAGGTTACCTACGCATTTAAGGATATATGCACTCATCCATTTGCCTCGTACGCATCTCATCCACTGTAGTGGTCTGGGCTCGGTGTACTAGCTTGTTCACGTACATGTTCCTATTTTGTTAGTCAACTCACACGTCCTTTTTGTGTTGAAAGCTGTAGTTTGTCCGAGCTTACCCAGACATATATCGTATACCACCTCGCTTACTTGTACTCAAGTTAGAAGATGGTTGGGTTACAGCATAATTTATGGAATTAGATCCTTGCTTACGCTTGATTACAGCACAACTCGCTCCCCCCGGAACGTGGATCCTGATTAATTTCAATTTCTTCTTTCCCCGACGAAGCTCGCTCTATCGCCTCTTACTGAGTCTACTTCCCCTCTTCTTCCGATCGAGTGCCACTGACTCAGACGGAAAAAACTGAAACGGATGCCTACCGTCAGGTATCGATTCTTTCGGACCGCGTTTTGGCAAAGCTGTATGAACCTCACTTGGATCCGTTGGTCAATCAGGCGCACCCGCTGGATCATAGATGTCTACCCCCACTCTGTGGGCAGAAGACGAGCCAGCGTAAGCAAGTGGGACAAGTACGAAGGCAACCTAACCTACGCGGCATTCAATTTACATACAAGGCAAATTTCCCTCATCGGGTTGACCTCACTATTTCGGTTCAAAAACGTGAGAAAAAAAGGCAGTTGCCTGGAATCCTCAGGCTAACCGTGTACAGTAACCCCGAGGGCCAGATTTGTACCACCAAAGGCAGCGTCCTGAAATCTGATCAACCAATCCGCCTTTTTATACTTACCAACAAAATTGCACCCGCAGGCAGGCTCGAAATTAGTAAGCCACCACCCAGCCCAGACCCACCTCCCATATCGGGCGCTCGATCATGATCAGAATCGCGACGTGCGTGGCCAGATCGGATCTCGGTTCCCGATCGTGTTCGTGTCAAATGCGCACGCCTGATTTAGATTCACATCATTTGGATTTCCTTTTCCGTTCTTTCGATCGCGTTGTATGTTACGTCGTGCCGCTTTCGGAAGCCATCATGCAAAGATTTTTTCTGAGCCACCATGACGAAATTTTCACGGGCAGAAGGCGGTGAAGATTTTTGCCATCGAGGGGGCGTGGGACCAGACATCCATACGACGCGATTCTCAGAATGTGCGATGTCGCCGCGTCGGCTGTGAGGAGAGCCTTACGGGACGTTACGGCACGTAGCGAAGATGTTGTGTTATGGCATGGAACCTTATGGCACGAGCACGACATTGGCTTTGGCATGCATTGCATGTAGATATCGGCAGGCCACGCCAGGCTAAGAAAGGGGGGAGACTTGGAAATGGAACCATCGCGCCAATCGATGGACGCGATTTCATTTCCTGCGAGCGCGCATTCACGGAGGCATTGAGTACAAGACAAGGGGCAGCGCATTGCATTCAAACGACGAGGCGCCAAACTAGACTAAGACATGGAGATAGACAGCAATAGGATGGAATGGGATATTGAGACAGCATTGAACATTGGGGACGAAATAAGTTAGGTTGGTGCAGTGTGATTAAGCGTGTGTAGTCGTACTGGTACCGGGGTGTATCATGTGTGGGGTAGGTACAGTGGTGGATGGCAAGTGGATGGAAAGAAATATGCAAGGTGGTGGGGGGCCAAGAAATGCTTTGCACTACACCGCTCGTTTAGCGAATATGAGGGAAAAGAAGGAGAAGGGGGACATACGCATAAGATCTCACAGAAAATAGCGCACAAAACAGCATCGACAGCAGCAACCTCAATCGGAAATCGGCCTGCGCTAGCTCACAACAACAACGATCGACTCAATTGCGCACCACGACGCGCCGCGTGTGCTTCCCCGCGCGGCGGCGCTCGTTGTAGGGCATCGGGCGGCGCCATGCCTCGTCCGGGTCGTCGGGGCGGAACTCGTCCCCCGGCCCAGGCGCGTCGCGTTCGTCCGGCGGCTGTGCGGACCCTGGTGCGGGCGTGCGCGACAGAGGGGGATGCGCATTATGTGGGTGTGCGTGCGCAGAGTGCGGCGTATGGTGCGGATGCGGATGCGGATGTGGGGCGGGGGGGAATACGGGTGTCGCGGTGACGGACGGGCCGCGCGTGTGCGTTGGGCGGGGGTACAGCGCGGGGGAGGAGGCCGGTGCGGACGTGGAAGGTGAGGATGTAGAAGCAGATGTAGCGTTGCCGGAAGGGGGCCAAGGCCTCGGGGCGACGCGTGCGTGGGCTTGGGCCTGGGATTTTGGAGAGAGCTCGGGCTGGAGGTCGACGTCGACGCGTACGCGGACGATCTCCTTCCCCGCCTGCGCAAAGAACGCGCGCTCTTGGCGCTGGAAGTATCCACTCGTCGGTCCGGGACGCATGTCGGAGAAGTTGTCTGGTGCAGCAGGCGGGAACATAGCCATCAGGTCGTGTCCTGTGGGTGGAGCAGGGTACCGCCGCGGAGCCATGTCGGGCATGTGTGTGAGATCGACGTCTAATAATTTTTTAAACAATTAAATAAAAATGGAATGGAATGGAACTGACCACGGAGGGAACTGGGAGACAAAGGACGACGGGTGCGGGTGGGGGGTGGAGGGGACGCGGGGCCTTTGTACGCGGGACTGTGGTCAGAGGGCGAGCCTGAGGCAGTCGGGGACGGGGAGGGGGACGTGTCTACGGGGCGGAGGTTGAAGCTGGGCATCGGGCAGGGGGTCAGAGGCGCGGGACGGGGGTCGGTGCGGCTTTATAGGAATAGGGTGTGGCAGAAGTCGAAGGTGTTCCTTACAAGAAAGGATTTTGTTTGCCTGATTGGATTTTCATAAGATTCTCTGGTGGCAACCGGCGTATTTGGCAATTGTGCGCCTATCAGCCGGCGTACGGAAACAAAACTGGATATCCCTGATCCACGTGGAGAATCGACCCTAATGGAAATCCCTAACGAAGCCCTTGACAGAAACGCTCAACATCAGCCGTCCCCGTCGGTCCAACACTGAAAGGGACATGACGTATCTCCGTTACCTTTCCTGTTCGCCGTTCTATGCTCCCTCTCGTAACAACAAAAACGCCACCCGTTTTGCTCGCGTTCTTGCATTCTCTTGCCTTCACTCGGCCTGCGCCACCGGCCCCCACTTCCCCCGCAGTGCTTCTAACAGGTACTGGATCCGGTATACAATGATGTAAGATCGACTTCCCAGCATCCACCTTGAAACTGTTTTGTTCTTCGGCATTTTTTGCGGCTATTCTTGCCCTCGTCACTGGGCTTGGAGCCACCCACGCCCGCCCGGATTTTGCCTTGGCTTGCTCACAAAAACCCTCCCCGACGCCTAATGCCCAGCCTCTAGTCAGCATAAATCCCCTGGTCCCGCGACCAGCATTTTATTCGTTCTCCGCCAAGTTTCTCACCGCCTTCTGTCTGTCTAATGAAATCCGTGTTTTATAAGTTCCATCCAAAATTTCATCTCCGCTGTTGACTTGGACTGCGGTTATTATTACTGCCGCCGAGACAGCGCGCATTCACAGCCCCCACCCTGCGTCACAAGGCCATCTCTAATCCTACCACTGCCGTACATATCTACTTGGAAACCAAGCTCAATGTCGACTTCTCATAGGTTATGAAGCTAGTTATCCTATCAGCAACACAGAAATGAACAGAGGAAGCCGGCAACACAAATACACGACAAATATCAACCAATCATCTCGGTGACGGGCTGCACCGATCTGTCTTGACTTTTGTCAGTCAGTCAGTGCCATCGTCATTCATTCCTTGATTCCAAATAAACGAACGACTGATTGCTTCCAACAGACGAGTCAAAAAGACTGATTGCTTCTGCCAACGCCAATGCCAACGCCAAAATGTCTGTCTGCATGCTCCGGGCTTCGCCCATTCCGTTCGTTCCGCTGTACGTTCGTCCTTCTACTTTTGTGTATGTCGTCCCACATGTGCGTTGTGTTCATTTATGTCGTTCACAGATTTGGTCTGTTCTGTTATGTCCTGTTATGTCGTGCCAAAACCAGATGAGATAGATCGTATCTCTCGGCGCCCAGTATGCGCAGCCTCTGCCAGCGTTCCGCATAGGACAGCCTTGGCCACCGCCAGGGGAAATGGATCTCATCCATCTTTCTAGGATCTCGTCGACGACCCAGGGCACCTCATCTATCGTTCTTCACTGATTTCGGAGCTCCTATCTACGTATCCGAGCCGCTATCTATTCCCTGGCGGTCTCCAACTGACCACCACACTATGACTCTATTTTCCGACCACTATCTACGCGCTGTCTATCCCATCTACGCTCACGCGCGCATTGACAGTGGCCACCCACGTCCTTCCCATGTCTGTCTCAGTGTCTCTCGCTGCATTGGCGTACTGGCGTCCCTGCCCTGCCCTGCCTGCCCCCCTGCCGTGCCTCATCTGTCAACGGCGGAAATGGCTGTATCTTTATTTCTTCTTGATGTAGTTTGCGGTCCCGCGGATTCTGCCACCAGTATCCTTGTCTGCGTTGGCAGACTGGGGCACATCTACCCTTGCCCTTCCGTGCCTGTCCGTCAGCACACATACGACATAAATTCGCAAGTATTTTTGGGGATTTTGCGTTCAGAGGCATATGCTTGTGTCATCGTGTATTCCCTTCCGCACCCGGTATTCTTACGCCGGGTGCGGAAATATACCATACATGTCAATATGTCCGTGGCATATATATTTTTCTGGTGTGTGTCTCTTCTTTATTTGAGTGCGGAATGTGCCACTTACCGTATGTCTTCGTAGGGTACGGAAGAACTCGTGTGTACATTACTGAATATTCATGGTGGCATATATATGTCGTTCCTGTTAAGCCCTGGGTGCAAAACGCCCCAGCACTCCCACTGTCACAAACATTGTAAATGCACCACTGGCACCCCCACTGCTCCCAGGAATGCTCCCGCTCCGCGGATCTCTCGTTTGTGTCCACAAGGAGCAAACAACTTAGATAGGTAAATCCTTCCTTAGCGAGACGGGTTCGGGTTCTTACTTGCCCAATAGCATAAGGACGCGGCGTCATCCATACTAGGTAATAGGCAACACGACCTTCCTCGGACCTTCCTAGGGCACGGCCAGGGGCATGCTATTGTGTACCGTGGCATACATATGGCCTGCCTGGCAGCGCATAAACAGCGATTCTGTGAACAGCCCGGCCAGCACAACTCCGCTGCGAACGAAATATTCGCACAAATGGCGCCGCTGCGCGCATGTATTCCTGCGCATGGGTGCAGGCGAATGTCAATTTTGAAGAAAACACCTGTGAATATTCACACCAATAATCCCGCTCCGCGGATCTAGCCGCCGAGCCAGGGCTGTGCGCCCGTCAGGCGGCGTCATCCGCATCGTTAGCAAATACACTTCCCTACTCCTGCACCATGCACGCACGCGCGGATGCAGCTGACACGCCGCCGTCAGCGGAAGCCGGAAGCTGGAAGGTGGAAGCAGGAAGCAGGACCCGTCCGGCGTGCATCCGTACCTGCAGCACCTGATCTGGATCCCCTACATCTTTTCATCCATCCATCCCATCGATATGACAGGCTGCTTCCTGGACCGCTTCGCGAGGGCAGGCAGGAGAGGCCGTCCCGGGCGCTTCTTGTGGGTAAACTGGAGAATCCGCTGATGATGTGCGTCCTTCTTTGGCGGGCAGGCCCTGAAGGCGGAATCATTCTTTGTGGCAGGTACGTAGGCACGAAGCTTGAAGAAGGTAAGGCACTGGCAGTGGCGGTCGATGGATGGTCTGCTACTTCTCCCACAAGCAGGTACGAAGGCTGACTGAGCGGGCAGTCGGCCTCCCCGGCACGACGCAGCTACATTGGGTGAGGTGGATGAATCACGACGCCGAACGGAACGCGAATGTGTGGTGAGGAATCCAGCGAATTAGAAATCATTACGACAAAGCGATTCGCACCTTGCCATGCATGTGGACGGCAACTTAATGGATGCGCGTGTCCGGTGTCCGGGGAAGGACGGAAGGAAGGGGAAATTTTCGAACAAACGGCGGGAACAGAGTAGGAAGTAAGGAAGGTCTACGGGTGGGCCTGAGCTTGCGGGGATTTTTATCTTTTCAGTTTGCAATGCAAGCCTGATGGTCATGTTCCGCAGGTAATTACTGCGGCGAGCCTCTATGGTTCGTATGCTTTATACGAATTATCCGTGTATCTTCCCACAATGCTGCTAAAGTCGTTTCCTTCCCGCGGTCAGCCACATCGCGACATCGAAGCGCATAGTAAGTACTTCGGCATGGGCGTGGGCGAGCGTGAGCGTGAGCGCGGATGTTTGTTTAAGCAATTCGATGCCCGGGCCCCGCACCGTATTGGTTGCGATGCTCGTTAGAAGTTGTTCTAAACTCCGAAAGTCCGAGTCTGCACTTCAAGTTCCCGCAGTGGCCAATTTTTTGTTGGCGCTTGCAACCTGTGCATGCGCGCTTGTTGGTCGTGCCATGGTCTTGTGGCGAGCGCATATGAACGCGCTCCATTCAACACTGACATGATATCCGTATCAGAGTTTCTGCAATGTCATGTCTTAATTAATTTATGAAGCCTTCCATCTTACATCGCTTAATTGTTTCCTTTCGCTATTTGTCTCCGAGTCGGACAAGAACGGCGCCTCCGAAGGAAATAAATAATGAAATATTCTCGACTCGGAGTTGATTGAGCTCCGACTGAATCCCCTTCCCTCCCGGGCGCGCTGCTGTTATTTACGCAATTAGCACGCACCGGCATCTGGGCCGTGATAGGGATAGCAAGCACCTCGCCGATCAGCGCAGAGAACGCGCCAATAGCTCTTCAATAACCCAACATCGCCTAAGTATATGGGGTACGGCCCTGCAACGAGCGCTGAATGTCTGGACTGACATTGGAAGAGAAAGTGGTCATGTTATATGAAGGAAGGTCTATTCGGACTTGTGTCGTGATCATGTTATGGAGGAAGACCGCCGTGGAGCTGAAATGAAATGAAATGACTCGCACGCCCAGTAGGCTGGCGTGCCTGCCATGGAACTTGTCTGATCATGAGGTGTCTGGATTCAGGCGCACATCGACATGACAAACGTGAACTTCCGGGCAGGGAGCTAGAACGGGCTATTTGCAAAAGTACTGACCTCTATTTTATTTTATTGGGTCCGTTTGTGTTCTCTTGCCCAATAAAATAAAGATAAAAGAAATAAGGGGGGGATATTCCACATCCAACCAGAGCATTCAAGGAACTATGACAAGAAGGTACGATCACGTATCATGTCAAAAATTAGCTCGACTCTTTACAGCCTCGGCGACTCGGAAGGAACTTGATCTGACTCAGCACGAAGTTCGGGACCGCCAGAAGAGGGTCGGAGGTTCAATTAAAGAGACGAAGAAAATAAATGAAAAGCGTTGAACAGACGCCGAGGAGGCGAAGCCGAATGAAGGTGGACGGGAGATGGTGGTTCAAGTTCAAAGTGCTTGCGTGACGTCACAAACGTGACCCGCCCTTCTTTCCAACCACCATCTTCGGCAATTGAGGATTGCTTTTCGGAATACGTAAAGTTAAAAATGAATCTGGGCCGTATTTCGGCCCTTGATGGACGTCGAATTTAAACCCAACAGGCCAAAATTTCCCCCCCGCTTTTCGAGGCATCGGGTGCGTGTACAAGAGGAACATATGCACGCGCTCCATAGCCATCTGTCATTGATAATGGAGTCCGAGACTCAGCTGCGGAGCCACACTCCAAACGTCGAATTGCATGCTGCCGACAGGCGGGCCCACGCCAACCTGCACCTGCACCTCCTGCCAAGGTAGCCATCCGAGCATCATCCGAGCTCCAGAGTCCATGGCCTCTGTAGCCTCATGTGCGTTGCTGTCGGTGCTTGACGTGACGTCGCGTTGCTGCCGGGTCTCGGCTCTACTAGGCTCTACTGTGATAACGGCGACGCATGCAATACGACGGATAGTCCGGACTGCAACAAGCAATCTCTCCGATCAACAGAAAACTTCAATCGAGAGCATCAAAGATCGTCCGCAGCACGATCGCGGCAAAGCAGCTTCGTCGGCGTATGCGTAGTATGTAATGCCGCTAATAACGCCGGTTCGAGGACTCAAATTTGAATCAGCGAACCGCGACCACGGCCGGACAGTCCTGCATCCTCCGCTGCATTGCGACTGGCGCTCTCCAACCCGGTATGCGGATGGTGATTGATGGGTGCAGGCAGTGCGCACCGCTGTCCGGCATTTTCCAGGTATCGTATGGTGTTTCTTCGCGAATCCCGATGCAAGAACCGGATCACTCCCCCATCCACCCCGCCCCTTGGTCTCCCTTGGTGACCCAGAATGAAGATTCATGACTCTTACTAGGTCAGACTAGTCCAGTCGTTGAAACTGGGGTTGAAACGTTGATAAGTAGGTCCTAGAATCCGCGATCATCTTACATACTTAATCATGATTCACCCTCCTCGACAGAAAGACCCGGAATCCGACATAACCCTGTTCCCCCGCGGCTCCCCTCATTCTGTCGCGTCGGTGATTAATGTGCGGAAGTAGAAGCCAGTAAACTTGATTTAGGTGAATGACTTTCCAGATCCTTGTCTACCTTGTTCCTTCACTTAAATCGTCCGAAGAAAACTTGTCGGGTAGCGGCCCGGCGGGTGCACACCGCTTGTTCGAATTCAGTCGGTAACACAACATTAGAATTACCCGCAAGGGGCTCGGAGATGCGCTCCCTCGATACATATTCCTGGAGAATAAATAATTTGGCTTCTCGGCCGAAATCGCTGCCCTGCATTGATGTTCCGTTCAACCGTTCAGTCCGCGGAATAAAAGCCAGTTACTTACAATAGGCTACAATCCCACACGGGGCGATTGGGTGATGCTAATTATCGTACCATGCATCCGGGACTCGTGTTTTGTTCTTACCGGAAGTGAGAGGCCGGTGGTACATATGGGACCGCAGAGGACAGGGTCGAAAGATTCAACGTAGTCCACTCCGTAAGTAGAGTTCCATTCCCATCATTAATATTAATTCGTGAAGTGTTCCCCGCTCGAACTTTGCGACCCTAGAATCCTAGCTCCAGATTCTTATGGCTGCTGTAACCTTGCGATGTCGCAAACATGCTCTGCATGAATGCCCACATCGTCGCCGTTGACTTGCGATAACGGCACACGCATACGTACACACGTCCATCAATTGCCGCGATCAACAGAAACCTTCAACCGAGATTCCTGATGCGATAGCAGAGATCTCGCTTAGGTTAAATATGCCGGTTGGAATACGATTTAAATAATCAAACGGCAGACTCGGCGCGGAAAATTAGTGGCAAACTTCTTCCCGACCGTCGCCAGCATTGTTTACCATTACGTTGAGAGATTAGAACAGCATTTGATGGCACTTTGTAGAAGACAGAACCAAGAGAGAGGACCACGGAAGATTACAGGTGTCACTGCGTTTCACGGGTGCATCGGCATAAGTCGGCAGAGGCCGTGTCGGCCGACCTACTGTAAAAGACCCTCAGTTAGATTAAGATACGTTATATTCAGGAACAATAAGGTATTTTAATAACCTATGGATGGTGAGAGCACATAAACGCGGAGCTGAAGTGGTGACGAGCGGTGTTGAACGTAGCCCCGATCGGCAGACGTCGGTAAACAGCATGATACTGGTCGGCAGAGGTCGGCAACAATCCAGTAACCAATAAACATGCTTTGCCTCATACGTGCGTCTTTAACCAAGACGAGGAGTCCCGGAAGTGCCATCGAAGACGCGCGAAAATCTGAACGCGTCTATCCAAAGACGAGCGCTTTCGTCAGACTGGGGACAGAAAGAATGAGAAGCCGCAAGTTAGACTCGCATGAGGCCGATGCGTCTGGGAGCCACCTCCTGCAGCATGCGAGGATGGTGGAACAAGTTCGCCGACGAGAAATAATTGTCGCTGCCGAGAGATCGGCGGATCTGGATTTTCTGGGTGGCCGGTAATCTCGAGGTTCGCCTCCGTGATTCTGGAGGAGAAAGCGATCTGTATAGAAGCGGCATGCCTGGACGCCGAGACAATCATTTAAGTGCCATGTCCTCATCGCCTTCTTGAACGTCAGGGTCCTGCAGGCCATCTGAGAATTCTTGTAGAAGGCCTGATAGGCGGAGGAAGTTTTCGCACGGCGTGGATTCAGAGATTCGTTTGGTGGTTAACGTTTTGACAGAGTTTGGAACATGGTGGTTGGAGCAATGGAAGGGGAATTCGGATGCCGGGCCGAATTGCGTGCCATGTTATGCAGGCCCATCCTTACGTAACCGCCACAAACTTCCTTTTTCACCATCACACACCTTACAACACGATGGCAGCGAAGACGCTCAGCACGAGCACACTGAGTCTCAAGTTTATGCAAAATGCGCACCGCGCAAAGAATCTCGCTGAGGTGCAGCTCGAGCGGGCGGAGGTGAAGGATGACGGCGAGTGGGAGGTCGCAAAGGAGATTCGCGATGCATGGGGCCCTGAAACCACGCAAGTGTTTGTCTAAATTTCCGAGCCAAATTTACGCCTGATCACGCTACTCTAAAATTTCAGGCAGTCCGTAAGCTATGAGGCGTCGTACCTCCCATTCCTTTTCACATCTGACACGTCCGACTTGGATGCCACCCCGGCAGCCAACTTGAAGGGCCGACGTGCGTTCAAGCGCGGGAGAGAGGTTGCTGACGAGGTACGAATCTGCTATGCCTACTGCCGCGCAGATTACGGTGTTCATTAATATTCTGGGGTTCTTCTTGCTTCTTCTCGCGTATGTTGCCTAGTACCAACCTGTTGACCCTGCCTCGCCTGCCACGGCAGCTAAGGCGCCTGCCGCGTCCACCTTTAAATCCGCCGGGAAGCCTAAGCAGATCTCATCGCTCAGCGGCCGGACGGGCAACTCCAACTCCAATTCTAAGAAGGCCTGCCGACTGCGCCGAAAGGCAAGACGGCCCGCCAGGCAATTTACGATAGCTCTGGTGTTGGCTCAGACCTGCGATCACAAAAAGTAGACCCCAACGCGGGCACACAAATTAATAACGCAACGCCCGCACTGTCAAGCCCCCACCGCCGAACGTGTTTCTGAAACCCGCCGGCGTCGACGAGCCTGCCGAGAGCACTAAATCTGCGTCGACGGCTGGTAACACACCTACACCATCATCCGATTCCGCCGAGCGTAAACCCAAGGGCAAGCGAGAGCGCGAACAGACGGCGGACAGCGCAGAGGGCGAAAGCAGCAAGAAGCGCAAAAGAAGAAGAAGAATGACCAGGCTAGCGCTGCCGAATGAATGGGTTTTTTTTGGCCTCTGGTTCCCAGACTTGCTTCCTGGGGTCTCTCACATTTTGTGCGTTGGCTGGCGCTCTTTATCTGTTCTGCTCATCATGCAATATGTGCTTAGATAGTTAGCACGTATGTCTACAGGATAATTGGGTTTAGTTTGTAACTTACAGTGCCATATTCTCCGTACACAGCGGCGCCCTCGGGGCCCGTTAACGCAATTAGTGGCTGAAGTCTGACCGCGGCGTCTTGTTTTTGGGTTACGTTTGATAGATAGATATTTTGCGGCGTCAAATGCAACGTGTTGAATTTTTTGTTAAAACACCGGTGTCTCTTAACACCTGCACGATGTTCAATCTTTGTCTCCACTTTCTGATCTCCACCGTTCTTTCATTCGTTGATCTTCTCGTTCTGTGAAATAAGCTCCTCCACCATCAGAAAAATACCGCTTCTCCGACAGCCGGACAAAGCATATGCTTGCGTCCAACCCGACATTTTTTTTCCGTATTGTCCATCAAACGTCAAAGATCGACCAAATAGGAAGTTGCGTTTTTCCGGATTTCAATATATTACAGGCGGGGCGGGATGACGGCAACGGCGAATTTTGAAGTGCGATCTTCACGCTATGCGCTCAATCTCAATCACTCAATCTTGTTGAGTTCCCGGAAGTTCCGGCATCGGGACTCGGGATCTTCTAAGACCGAGAGACGTTTTCGGCTTCCCTGGGATGGAAGTAGGCTGAAGTTTTTGGTATGGGGAACTGTATTAGGCAGGGTAGGTTGGGTGGGTCAACCACAGCAGCTGTGGGCTGATGCACCCCCCGGACCATCCACAATCGCGATTTGATGCGTGTTGATTGACCCTTCACGTCAAGTTCGGTAATTAATCGCGCGTCTGTCAAATGGGTATGGAGAATATACATGCCGACTCCACGACGTCACCGCACCGCAGCTCTTCGAAGCAAAACACCACAATTCACGCCGCTGTGGGGTGGCAGATAGCTGTTATGTCTTGCCAGGTGCCACTGGCATGGGACTCTCTTCGCTGTTTCGCAAGTTGCGGCTGACGGATGGCGCAGGCGGCGGGTGACGCGGTGGGTCCAGGCTGCGCACATCACCGGCATAAAGAAGATCGACGCCGATGGCGATGCTGACAAAATACTTATAGAATCCGTCTGCTTTTGGGTGGGAGCCCAGGTACTGTAACTTAGTCGGGATCTGCCAAAGAGTGCCTGGGATGAATGATGGATCAACAGATGCATACCACGGAGGCTGACTGAACGAACCCGAACTCGGGGGAGGCTGTAGGCGTTAAGGAGTCTGAGGCCGAACCAGACCACCTCAGGAACGCAGCAGTCAGTGTCAGTCAGTGAGTTCCGGGAGGTTCCACGCGCCCCAAAAACGAGGGCTGTGATATCCTTAATGTGGCGCTGCCAGTGCGGGCCCGTACGAATGAATAAGGAGCGCAGATCCGCGTCGGTGCGCTTGAAGTGGTTGCGGTGGGAATGGAACGTCGGCGTGGGTGCGTTCACACTGGGTCCGAATCCGAAGAACGAAAACAAGGTTTCAAAGCACATCGGGGGTTCTGGCCGTTTCTGGCTTCTGGCTTCGAAGTTCACAGATTATCCACCGGCCGGGGACTGCGGGCATCAGAATCCAGTGGTGCTGCTGAAGGAGAAGGGATGACGAATCTTACCGGAATAGATGCGGAGTAGACTGGTGGGATCGCGCAGGGTTAAAATTGATAACGGTTGAGAACGATTGTCGCATCCGAGACGAGTGGATCAGAGCGGGCCGTGGTTGGTCGCTGAGCAAGTATCAGAGAAATCACGATGAGATGCCGAGCCGCGACTGCGATCAGCGACGCGGAGGGCGGCAAATTGGCCGAGCTGTAGATACAAAGCTATCTCCGCGTGGGTCGCAAAATAGCTTCCTGCAGGATTCGGCGATGATTTGCGTGGAGTGGAGTGGTCGGGCCGAGAGCTTTAATAAACGCAAAATGAACGATTTCATTTTGCGGCGGCCTGATCGTCGTATATACGCATCAAGGCCGCAATCAAACATCCGCAGGCGGTGTTATTGCGTAGATAGACAAGAACACAGGGGAAAAAGAGGTGTTTAGCCTACACAGCCCGTTCACAAGTGATCCATCTGAGTGTTCCGATTCCGGCAGGTTCAGGTGAGCAGCTGATGAGCGCAGCCTTCGAGTGGTGCAGTTGAGGTGGGTACCCAGTCGAAGCAGCAGGGAAAACGAATACTGGCATCAAGCAACGTGTCTTTCGGAGGCGTTCATTTCGGATATGTTTGAAGGAGAGTCTGCTAATTGCGACATGACTGCAATTAGACAAAAGCGGTTGTTTGGTGTTGTGTGGATCAGAGGGCAAAAGCAGGATCAAATGGAATTGCCGAATTTGTAATTGGGAGGTCTCACTGCGACTCCAAACTCGTTTGGTCCCAACCGTCGTGGTCCTTTCGCGTTTCTGTCTTTCGAGCCCTTGGCGTCCCTTTGGCGACCCAGCAGTGATCTTTTCTTTGCCCCCCTTCGCTTGGTCCATGTATCCTAGGTCTCGCGTTGATGGCTGCCCTTTATCTTCATAACTCGATATGGGTCCCAGATGCCGCCGAGACACCCCGGGGCCTTTCTCCCCACGCCCGGACCACGTCTTCTGCTACTATTCAGACTCTTTCGATTTCTGACCTCTCTCATCCTACCCAGCCACTCCTTCATTCTTCGACTTCTGAATCAGTCGCGTACCTGATCTGCTGTCGCGCCAGCCGAACCACCCGAATGCCCCTCGCGGTCGCCCATGGGTCTCAGCTTCGACGGAGACCCGACAACGATGCGCGAGCGCAAGGGATATCTAGAGAAAACTGTCCGACGCCGACTTAGGAGGCTCAAGGCAATGATAGCGGTATTAGAGGTGATCATCGGTGCGTTCTTTCTTCCCGCAGTCTCAGATGGACCGAATGCTGAATTCATGTCGATTCAGTTTGCTGGTCGCTTTACACCACAGTCCGGTATTTTCTCGGGTTTGCGATCTACCCGTCAAGTACCGACGGCCAGGTAGCTTCAATCGTACTTGCGACCATCAGTCTCGTTTCTTTCGCCGTCGTCGTTGCAGCTCTTGCCATTCCTTTGCTTCAAACATATCTACTTGGACAAAATGTCTCCATAACTGTCCTCCTGACTGTACGCATGGTCTTGCGTTACATTTCGTCTTCTTCCTCTTTGTCCCTGCTGCGGTCAACTTTGCCCTCGTTTTTGCATGGAGAACGTCATCCGATTCTGCTCTAAATATGGAGAACCGATGTGAAGTCGATATTGATGTTGTCTGGTCAATACGATCGCACCCGACTTGCTCCCCTCCACCATGGGGAGCATGGCTAGCGCTCGCAATTGTCCGGCTACTTGTCACTGTCGCTTTTCTCGTACGTGTATTTTTATTGGGAGATGATATCTCGCTTACTCTGAATCAGACTATTTATCATCTTTCGCTGGCGTCTACCGCCATACCCGCCGACCTTCACTACACCACTCCACTCCATCAGAATCCACGTATCTCGGTTCTCCCCCGATGTCGACAACCCCGCTACCGACTGTGACTACCCATGATCACCGTCACCAGCCTTCCACCTCCACTCTCGGCTCTGGCTCTGGCTCCAATTCAAGACAACGCCTGACCGTCGGTCTTTACGGAGTTCCCGGGGCTCCTCAATGCATCGCACTTCTCCTTCCGCAGCCGACATCTTCGCCTCCCTCGCATGAACGATTCTCCTCGCTCGTCAAACGACGACGAGGAATTCGATCCATATGCTAATCTTCCCCCGGTACCGACCCAAACAACGGCCGGGTCCCGAGCGCTCCCTCGGAGAACGACCGCGAGCTCTACAGCTTCGTCGATCGCTTCCGATCCCTGGTGTCGCAAATCAACCGGGAAGCGGAAGACGGCGCGTACATCGGTGGCAGCGGAGGAAGCAGCAGCAGCAGCACGCCGCCGTCGGCGTACCTTTCCGATCCCACGATCCGCGCAGTGGTGGGCTACGACGAGTTCGGGCGGCCCTACCCGCCCGACGACCACGTCCGGATCCTCAACTCGTACATCCGGCGCATGCCGACGATCGAGAGCATCGGCTCGCGCGAGATGACGGCGGGCACGAGCGTCGCTGCGTCGAGCATCTACCAGGAGCAACGTGAGCGCGCGAGCCTACACACGCTCTCGCGGCCGCCGACGCGCGCGATGACGGACCGCGACCGCGACGGGTACAGCGAGCCGCCCAGCCGCGCGGGGAGCCTCAGCCTTGCGGCGGTGGAGCTCATCAACGCGATGGGCGGCGTGGAAGGTCTGCCTGAGCTCGTCGACCGCGTGCGGCGGAACGGGAGCATCGGGAGCACCGGGAGTCAGTCGGGCGGGACGGCGGGGACAAATGGGACGAACGTCAGCGGGACGTCGGGCGGGACGGCGGGGACGAACGTCAGCGGGACGTCGTACTTCTCGGCGAGCGCGTCCCCGCTGCATACCCCAGTTCTGGAGCAGCCGCCGGAGGGGTTGCCGCTGTCATCCCAGTTGCAGTCGCAGTCGCTGTCTTCTTCCCCGTCTCTTCCCACTATACTGCCGCGGCCACTGCGCCAGAGCCCGATTCAGGAGGAGCCGCCGGATGGCCATGAGCTGCCCTCACCCGCCTCGCTGCCTCCGCCACCGCGCGCGCTGCGGCCTTTACCCCGCCCGCCTGGCCTCGCCCGCGCAGACTCGGTTTGATGCGGAGCATTTGGATTCGATCTATTGGGCATTCTCCCTGGAATATATTCGCTACGGGCATTCCACGCATGGCTGGATGCACCGGTCACACCTGGACACTGAGACTTTCGTGTCATACTTTACCCTGACATAGCTGTGCTAATAGTATTAAACACGATATAGAGTGTACATCTTTCGCGGTAATCGTATTGTTAACGTATTACTCACATTTTAGTATCTAGTGTACTTTGTACATGTACCACTCACAATCCTTTCCTGGCGCGCTACCTGCGATGGAAAAAATCCTCGCTGTGACAAGAGAACTACCGACTAGTGTCGAACAAAACCCTTCCGCTCACCGAGTCGATTCACTCCGCAATCCTCCGCGCATCCATGTGCGACCTGCTCAGATAGGGGTAGTCGGGCTTACGCGGCTAAATGCCGCTCCATCAACTCACAATCTCCAGTGGGTTTAGTTGCATTCTCGAATAGGTATAAATGGAGTATTCGACATCGCAAATCCCCCTGCCCGTATGTTAAGGTCTTGCACTGAAACCTCCGGCTTGAACTGGCATCCTAACAGCAGATGCCGAAGGATGACGTGGATGGAGGATATCCTTCTGGTCCGGCAAACACCCATATTCCGAGCTTCCTCGACTCGAAGGCTAGCATCCCGATGCGTAAAACACTACTGGCCCAAGATGGAATCGATGCTAAAACGGGTCCCAACAGCTGGCTACATCTAGAGCCTGCACTGACCTGCATCATAGTGGATCGTGATCCACCAGCAACGAAGGGAGGAAGGCAGACGCCTTGACGAGCGCAGCCGCGGGGAAGAAGATGATGCGACGATCGACGCGAGAACGCGCGTCGCGTCGTCCCTGCGCGGAATTCAGATCGCGCACGGGATGAAATACTCGTGCATACCCGTGATCAACGCGGATGAGTGCGCGCCCTGTCCCCGGGTCCTTTTCGGTCGGCTTTGAGTCTACCCAGAGGACGTCGAGGTGCGTGCCGGATGCGGTGATACCGAAGGACTGCGCTATGTTTTCCTGGAGGGCCTGGCGCAAGGCTAGCTCTTCCACGGGTGGGGAAATTCTGAGAAGAAGGTACTGCGAATGCGGAGGCAGGTCGGACGGCATGGGGGGAGGAGGATAAAGTTTGGAAAAGGAAGGCGAATTTCCTTATCTGGACGATTGTCTCACGCTGTCTTTGCTAGAAAACCAAATTCAATTTGGATATTTGTGCACGATTGCCTTTCAAGGTTTGAGGGCATAATGGTTTCATTGAAACATGTACTGCAAATCAACTGTGGCGGAGGCGAAGATCTCAGAGCGCAATTGGATGAGCCAAGGCACGTGATGTTTCTCATTCAATTCTCGCTCGCGGGATGTCGTTAACCTTGTTAACGTGTACTACTAGTTTCATGCAGCTAAAATAACCTGGCCAGCCAATCATTAGAGGGATTCGGATCCGGTTGCATTTCGCCCAAACAGGACGACTGCGAAGACCTTCTTGCGGTACGGGTCCAATTGCAGGGCCAGCAGATCTTCAGGTCGGTCCAAAGTGGAAGAGCTGCCCACACACTGGAAGTAGTTCGGGCCAGATAAGACGACTATCTTACTCTAGGGCCGGAGGGATTCCTCAGTCGCTGGCGAGACACTCAATCTCAAAGGCAGATTATTACTCTCTCGGTGCTTTCCGGCCTTTCGAGAGCTTTTCATCAGACTACACAGCATCCCAGTGAGATAACTGGCTGGTCTGCACGGGTGCTTTCACTGCTTTTGGTATCTTTTTCTATGCAGCGTTTTCCTCACATACAGCACGGCATTCCTAATTATGGATCATCATTTATAATGGATAACTACGGCCGGATCCTCCGTCTCTCTGCGCCTGTGGATCCCGATAACAAGGCTCTCGCTCTAGTACACTTATTAGCGATTGACGGCGTCCACCTTCGTTCCAGACTACAGCCATGTCCGATTCAGACCCGACTCCGCCATCAGCTCCTCTGTCCGATACAGACGCACAGGCTCTGTATCTGTACGGGCTTGACATCACTCAGGATGCCGTTGGCGTCATTTGGGAGACCGTATTTATTAGTGAGCCCTCTGAATTTTATATCCGCACTGTTGTTTACACGTTACGTTTTGCAGGCGCATACGGAATTTTTTTCGCCGTTGCTGTTTATTCCATCTTGTAATTATTACTTTCGCCCGAATAGAAGTACGTTTCTGACGGTTTGGGTTCCTTCCTTCGCAGTCGCAAAGGCTTCAAAAGCCGTAGCTCGATTGCCATGCTTTGCGTCGTGATCTATCTATATGCAAGCTCCCTTACACTGTGGGCTCTGAATGTGACCTTTTGGTTCAAAACCGCGCATGCCCTTTTAATGGACAATCCAAATATGCCAATCCCGGATAGGAAGGCCCAAGCCAATGCCAGTCTCTTGGTTCTCGGAGTCCCAATGGAAGCGCTCTTCATGTTCAACGTTCGTATTAATCGAATATCATTTCGTCAATAGTTGCTGATCATTCGATGATATAACAGATGGTGGTCGGAGACACTGTCGTCATTTGGCGGGCATGGATTCTCTACCAGCGAACGATCTGGGTTGTCGCTATTCCCTGCTTCATGCTGCTCATGTCGTTCAGTCAGTCAATGTTCGTTACTGCACATCTTTGCAGCGCCTCATAACCTTGTTTTCGCTACTAGTTTTCAACGTCATCGATATTACCTGCTTGACGGGCGCAGGCTGGACCGATCAGTCAACCGTCGCCAGCGGCGGAGCGGTCTGTGCACATGCTGAGCTTACATCATGGGCCTTCTCCTTTGTGACCAATGCAACCTGCACAATATTGATTGGATACAAGGCCTGGTGAGCATGCCGGATTTCATACGATAAAAATCAATCGATAACGTTTTCCTGGAAGGCACCACCGCCGGTCGATGAGGTCCTTGAACGTTGTTGGCAACCCCCGCAGATTGTCCGCAGACAAAGTGCTTTCTCTCCTGGTGGAATCTGGCTTCATTTACTGTTTATTCTGGGTAAGTCTTCCTTCTGATCTGCCGTGTCTAGCTTATAAACATTTAATATCAGCTTACGCAGCTCATCCTCTTCGTTGACGTCGACCGCCGTAAACCCATAGCCTACGTCTATTTCTTTTTCGCCGGCATGGGCGACCAAATTTCGGGCATGTACCCCACGCTCATTATCGTCATCGTGAATCTCCACCGAACCATCTGGGATTCGCCGTCGACGTCCGTTGAATTAGGGACCACCAACGGTGCGGTCAGCACCGTGCAATGGGCACCGGGGAGCAAACGATCCGTGCCAACTACGGACACCTTCATCAGCCAACGCGGCAATAATATAAACATTCAACTCGACAGCATGGCACGGGAGTCGGGCACGGGAGAGATTAGCATGACCAGCAGGGAGTTCAAACCGCATGCCTCCGAGATTGTTTAAATAATTTAAAAACGCTACGCGGCAGACGGATGGTGTTATCGCACGGTATCTTACGAGAGGGCCGCTAGTATTGTGATAACTTATTGCGTTTGGATTTTCTTATTGCGAGCGAAGCGAAGCAATTTTACCCTAAATGCACGTGACAACGGGGAGGGCTAGCATATGCAGGAAACAAGAACAAACCTCTGAGAGCGTGGCTGACGATCCATGGAGAAAAGGAATGGCCTCAAAAACACTCATTTCTTCGCCTATTGAGCTGGGAAGTGTCTCAAAAGATTGCCTTTTCTCTAGCGGTTCGAATGATACCGGAATCAGAGCGAGCCGACCGGGGAAAATCGCGTTTGAATCTAGGGGATAAGTATGCGTGGCTGTGCTTCGCGAGCACCCGGCGCCTCGGCGGATCACTAGTATTCTCGGCAAGTGCCGACTGCTCAAGATGAAACAAGATGATCATTATGTAACGACTCGGATTTTGTTCTTGACCACAACCTCAACGCCAGAGGACCATCAATTGGTCCTCCGATAGATGGGCTCTCGTACTCCTAATATAGACATAGATTCAAGTACGTGTAACGTCGAGGTCCGCTGGCGCTTGAGAATTCATTGGCAATCGCTGGGCCTATATGCCAACGAAACAGCGCTGGAGGCCAACACACTGAAGTCGTCTAAGGTCTCCAAATCTATTAAAATTTGTAGCCTCTCATACTGGTACGCGTATACAATCTGGGTTTTTACTCCTGCAGCCGCTATATGCCCTTCAATGATGCTTCTCGGCTCTTCTCGTACTACTATATCTGAGCGCTACGATGACCTGCGCGTTGGCCAATCGCAGCGCGCGACTGGTACTTCTCCACTCGTACACACCCCCCTAAAGCATCCGGAGCCAGCCATCTACCTTTTTAAGCACCCTTCCTCACTGCATCTGTCCGCTTTACCCCCACTGCTTGCTTGCCAACTGCCCTGCCACTCCTTGCTTGCCAACTGTCCTGCAATCATGTCTACTAGTATCAATATCTCTGCGCCATCACAGTCTGCAACTCTACAGCCTGGATGCATACTCTCTTCAGCCTCGCAACCCCAGAAATCCTACCTCGGCCTGCGCGTCGCCGCGCTCTTTATCATCCTCTTTGGCTCCACACTCGGCGCCTTGCTCCCCGTGTTGCTCGCGCGGCGTGCACAACAATCTGGCACACGCAATGTGCCGCGTGCATGGCTTAAGTGAGATTCGATTCTCCAGTTTTCAGCTCATCCCGCCTTGATGGTAACATTGCTCCCGTCCATAGCTTTGCAAAATACTTCGGCTCCGGCGTCATTGTACGTGCTCGCATAACTCGGATGCGGCGCGCAGTGGATGGTGCGCTAATGACACTGATTTGTGCGCATACCACAGCTCGGGACGGCGTTCATCCACTTACTCGCGCCGGGCATCGAGGCGCTCAGTAACCCATGCTTGGCGCCGGGCTGGCGCAAATATGTGCGTCCGTTGAGCAGACTAGCTTCTGTATTTTGACGGCACATATTTCCCCCTTTTTTAAATGTCGCCCTCGTTGCGAAACATTCTTGCAGCCATATGCACTCGGGCTCTGTCTGTCCAGCATCCTGGCAATCTTTCTTATTGAGACCATTTCGATGCGCTATGGAGCTCGGCAGCGCGCGAAGGTAGAGGGTCAGCCAGGTCCGCACCTCGCCACGCTTCTTTCGTGTTGGCTCGCCTTCGCATTCCAATCCCCCTCTCAAAACTACAAATCAGATCATCTCAACTCCTCGGACCCTCTGTACATTGTTGAACCGGCCGAAGCTGAGTCCCCTGAAGGAGACAATGGGAATCCACATGACCATATTTGCGCCAACGTCATTGGCATTGCGATCCTTGAATTTGGCGCGATCCTACATAGGTGCGTTTTTGGAGTTGACGAGGCATTCGGCAATATAATTTCTATTAGCGTCCTCATCGGGCTCACCCTCGCCGTCGACGTCAAATTCAAGGTCCTTTTCGCAGTGCTTGTTACCCACCGTGCGTCTTTGGCTCTGTATTTAACTTTCTAACACGAAATAGAGTTGTTCGAGGGTCTGGGAATCGGCGCGCGGCTTGCGAGCGTGCGCCTTCCGGCGCGATACACGCACATCCCCATTATTGGTGCGGTACTATTCGGACTGAGCACGCCGCTAGGCATCGCGGTGGGGCTGGCTATGCGCGCGACGTATAACGTGGGCGATCCCGGCGCGTTGGTCGTCAGCGGAGTCCTCGATTCTCTCAGTGCCGGAATTCTCATGTATACCGCCCTCGTCGAGGTACGGCGGCCGTTATACTTATAGTTGTTTATTCACTGCTTGGGCAGCTACTCGGAAGGGAGATCTTATTCAACCAGGAGTTGATGGAAGAGCCGCTGGAGCACTTGGCTGTGGCGATATTATGGGTATTCTTAGGGTGCTCTGCAATGGCACTTCTAGGGAGGTGGGCATAGGATAGGTATGATATGCAGAGTAGCAAGAATAGGGGCGAAACCAAGTCTCCGGTAGTTATAAACTTATAACTGAAAAAAATTAAGAGTCCGGATTCCGTTTAGGTGAAACTCGAGACTTCGTGCTCAGGTGAGGCTACACGTCATGCCCTAGCAGGCACGGCCGCTGTGAGATGGTCTGAGACGCACGTCTCAACGGGACGGTACAAGGCCGTCACGGTCAACGGGACGGTGTGGTTAACTGATAACTTGGTCCTTCAATTTTTTACTGGAAATATTTTTCAGTGACTTCAATATTTGTGTTCAAGACATCCTAAACTCTCTTCAACGGCCTAGCAATTCTGCACCGCATTTTGTGCCCGGGAAATTTATGCATGGCTCTATCCCAGTGTCGCATTCGGTGATGACCAGAGAAGGCGCAGCTGATCCTCAGTGCTCAAGAGCGCTTTTTGGATGAGTTTGTGCTCCCCACGCGACATGGCCATTATTTCGGGCGGTCAAAAATTGTCTGCTCGCAATATTAATATTATGTAATGTTGAACCGACGCTTTGAACATAGGGAGCATGCCGAAGTCTTGCCGACTCGGAAGTCACATCAAACGCGACAGTCACCGTCACGCAACGCGTCTCTATCCACCCACCACCTTGTCACCACCGCTTATACGCCAGGCTTGTGACTGACCTTTGCTCAAACAACGCGCAAGAATGTCTCTTTGGGTTGATAAGGTTGACACGTCTGTTTGGGGCTCTCTCCCTCTCCCAGACTGACGACACCCATCCTACAGTATCGTCCGAGGGCGCTGGATGACCTGCATTACCATCAAGGTCTCTCTGCAAGACTGAAATCACTTGTCGGTTAAATTGACTTGAAGTTAATGAATGACGCGAATTCTTCATAGGCGGCCTCTGGCGACTTTCCACACATGCTTTTTTACGGCCCTTCTGGTGCTGGGAAGAAGACACGTATCACTTGTACATTGAAACAACTTTTCGGGCCAGGAGTAGAAAAGGTATGCCTCACTTTCTCTAACGCAAACGTTGATGACACTATTCTAGCTCAAAATTGACCAACGTGTATTCCTTTCTCCTTCGAAGCGAAAGATAGAAGTGAATATCGTCCAAAGTAACTTTCACCTGGAAATCACTCCCAGGTATGTGGAAATTTGGACGACCACTTCTCCTCCTGATCTCACGTATCCAGTGAGGCCGGTAATTATGACCGGGTGGTTATCCAAGAACTCCTCAAGGAAATCGCACAGACGCAACAAGTCGATCTCAATGCCAAACAGAGATTCAAAGGTCCGCCGTTTGAATATGGACTTTATCGGTCTTGTGTGAATTCTCCACAGTGGTCATAATCAACGAGGCCGATTCCCTTTCGCGCGACGCGCAAGCCGCTCTGCGTCGCACGATGGAGAAATACATGTCGAATATGCGAATTATCTTATGCGCCAACAGCACCAGTCGACTAATCGCTCCGATTAAAAGTCGATGTCTCCTTATGCGCGTTGCTGCGCCAAGCGACCAGGAGGTCAGCGAAGGTGCCGTGTCACAATAATTATTTTCTAATTTCCCCACTTCAGATGGAAACGGTGCTGATGCATGTATCGAAGCGTGCATACTTTGATCTTCCACCCGAAGCAGCCCAAGAAATCATCAAAGATTCCGGAGGCAATCTTCGCAAGGCAATTCTTGTCCTGGAGGCACTCAAGATGCAATCGTGCGTTGTACCGCTCGTCGATTTCACGAGTTCGCTCATTCCGATTACAGACCTGATCTCTCGGGCCCGTTAACCATTGCCAAGCCTGATTGGGAAACGTACTGCCAGAAGGTGGCCGTTCTAATCGTTACTGAGCAAGCACCTGCCCGAGTGATGGAGATTCGGACGAAATTCTATGAGCTGTTGAGCCACTGCATCCCTCCAACAGTTATTCTCAAGGTTTGCCCAGGCAAGCATGTAATTCACGATGTACTAAACTTGGTCACAGACGATCGCAGAGGCCGTTGTCAGCCAAGTCGACGAGACATTGAAAGCGGAGATCATGCACTGGGCTGCATTCTATGTATGCACCACCTACTTACTTTCCGAATCATTTGGTCAACATTTCTTTTTGCAGGAGGTTCGAATGCGCATCGGAAGCAAGAAAATATACCACCTCGAAGCTTGGGTCGTCAAGGTTATGAGTCTTTACAAAGTAGGTGCCTCCTAGGAGGAAAAAACATCTCGCTGATTGGAACTGTGTACCAGCAATCTTTCTACCAATTCGATATTTCCGAATTCCAGTGATCGGTTCCAGTAATGAGATTAACAACCATGTATCTTTTATTTATAAATTAGTGCTTGCCACAACACAAGAATTCCTGATACAGCAGGCGACAATACTTGAAACCCAGCGCCGATTAAAGCTATATCTGTGATATTCAAAACTCATCAAAGCACAACGAACAGGGCTTACTTAGGGCCGAGATTCAGGACAACAGCTGCCAGAATGATGGCGTTCGGTTGAACACCGAGTCCTATGGGGTCAAAAGTTTGCGCTGTTCCTGCAGCCGCAAACAGGAACATGGCGCTGACGAGGTGAATCGTGGGTAATTATTTAATTGAGTGGTTTCGACTCTAATCGAGAGGAATACTGCGTCTTATCCATCGTTGGTAGGCAACGAAGCTGTGGCAGAGTGCATTCAAGTTTTCATTGCCTTGGCAAATTTCGGTCCGAGTTGCTAGACTATACGCTGTCCCAACGACATATTTATTGAGGTTACATTTATTCAACTTTGGAGTTGTCCAAGGGTCATGTCATGTGGAGATAAATCTGATCCTCAAGCCTGCGACTCGTGCATCACCTCCCGGCAAACCTCCTCCAACACACTCCCCAGCAGCTCGAAATCGCTCAACTGCAGCTTCCATTAGCACATTAAGCACGTCCCAAGTACACCACGCACCTCGGTCCATATCTGCGCGCTGCACCGCGCCCACCACGCCCCGTTGTGGTAAAATATGCCCGCGCTCACTTTCGTCTTACGGTTCGTCGGCGCGAGCAACTTTTGGTTGAATAGGTTGTTGATCTCGTTCGAGGGCTTGACGTTCGGTGGGAGCGGGATCTGCACATTCACCTGCAGATTGCGTTAGACACAGGAACCCACGAGCGCATTAGGAGAGAGCGAACCATGTTGAGGGTGAACTCGCCCGTCTCGTCCAGGACACGCGTGCCGAAGAGCGCGGCTAGATGCGCCCCACCACGCATTGCCATGTCATGGCAATAGCCGTTGATTTTGTCCTCGCCGCCGAGCCACTGGCGGAATTCTAGTGCTATCAGGCAAAAAAAAAACAGTTAATAATTAAAAACGCGAGCGCGAGAAGACGTGCCGGCTGTTATGCTCAGGGGCGGCACAAAGTCGATGGTGCCATTCCCTGAGAGCAAGTTAATTGGGGAGGTAGGATGGATTTACGAAAGACCGACAGTTGTATTGCTCGATGAAGCTCTGACCGGGAAATGTGCGGTCGCTGGGTGACAAGTACAACTTGGAAGTAGGAAAAGAAGATTTGACTATGCCCTGGTTTCTGGGCAACTTCGTAAGGGCGCACAAGTCACAACGATTAAATAATAATGACAAACCGTTCAGCGACGAACATCACGGCGCATCCTCGTTTGGCGTAAAGCCATTTGTGGCAGTTGGAAACCCAAAAATCGGGGTCGGCCGTCCCGAGATTGATATTTGTTTCTTGCCCAATAGAATGAGCACCGTCAATGAGGCTGTAGACTCCCGCCTCCTTGCAGACTTGAACAAGCGCTTGCCAGGGCATCAGGGCACCGGGGACAGAAGTGATGGAATCAATCATCGCGACCACCTTCTGCCCGGCGTGTCGCGGGATGGATTGGAGATGGGCGCGGTACCCTGCGACGATGGCGGCGTGTGACGTGGGCCACTGAAGCACAAATTGCGAGACTTCAGGATGTCCTGGTCCATCATGCAGAAACCGCGCTAGGCCCTGCATCGCATCGTACGTGGAGCTGCCTAAAAATGCCAGGCATAAATAAAAGAAATGAGCATTCCGTCGGGCCACGCACATGTAACGATCACGTCGCCGGCGTTCCAGTCGAATGAGCGCATTATGGTGTTAATGCCGTGGCTAGTGTTCCGGACGAGGACGATCTCGTTCGTCTTCGCCCCGACCAAATTCGCGATTTCCGCGCGGCATTTCGTGATGAGGTCAGTTTGTTCGACCCGCACGAACAGGTCCGGGTTTGACTCGATTCGAATAGTTAATTTGTTACAGGCTGCGAGTACTGGCAGGGGCAAAGACCCATAGGACCCTGCAGCTTATCGGTGAATCGCATGGGTGAAGATATTCAGAAGACAGACCATGGTTGAGATTTACGTAGTCCGGGTCAAATGCAAAATACTTGAGCATAGAATGCCCAAAGGGCGGAGGATCGCCTTGGAATTCCAATTGGGTCATGGCGAGAGCGAAGATAGACGACCATATGGTGATCGCGATCGCGGGCCGGGCAAGGGGCCGGGTCACAGTCACAGTATTGCGACCACGGCTGCAGTTTGCGCTCCCGCCGCGGCGTAATCGGCCTCGGTTATGGTACCACAGAATGGTTTGTCGAGGACGAGCTTGTCATTTGGGGGCGCCGCATTCCCAGAGAGCATTGAGGAGATAATGCAGCGACACCGCCACAGTCATCACAAAATTAAAAAGATGCCGGACGGCGGCAAATCCCGATCGCTTGTTGAACATTGAACGTAGCAGAACAGTTGACAGACACATGTACAGAAACCGTGACGCTCAACTCAGGCATTGTCAATCACCTGTCCCTGTCGGTTTCGCTCAACAATTGGGCGGGAACTACAGTCCCACGATTAGAACAACCAGTGTACTTTTAGGAAGCCTAGCAGGATAAAACATGTAGCTAAATTTTAAAATATACAAACGGCTATCCACATCGATGACTCCACAGGGGAGATGGAGAATATCAGCAGTCTGGCATCGCATGCGGTGTAGCTCGACAACAGAAACCCACTGTGGCTTGTGATTGGTCTAAGATTGCCTACTGGCAACTTGTCGAAGTTACAGCTTTTCGGAACCCTATGACTATCATAGTACGGGTGCTGTAATCCTGTATTAGCGGTCTTCCCACAGGCCCAACTTGTGATTGGTTGCCCACTTTAGATCTTGACATGCAACTCAAGACAAACGCGAAATGTAAACAGAACTGAGAACGCTGCAAGCCCCCAATTTTAGCTTTAACAAGTCGGAGAATCCTGGCTTTCGTTTCAGGACCCCGCGAAAGCCTAACCTCTCCTCCCCCCCCCACCTGCCCTATTGTATAATGTATATCATTTGCGACACCGTATCTACCTCCGTTATATTCGGGGCTTTGGTCCTCGTCCCCGTACCACCTCGCGTTACGTCTGCTTCGCACTCGCCGCGGCCGCCTCCTTCATATTTTTTGCTGCACGTCACCAGGGTCCAGCGCAGAAGTTCACTAGGCCTGACGACGCGATCAAGGCCGTCGAAGAAATTTTGCACTGGGCCTGGGATTTTGGAGAGGGTTCGGGCTGGAGGTCGACGTCGATGCGTATGCGGACGACCTCCTTACCCGCCTGCGCAAAGAGCGCGCGCTCCTGGCGCTGGAAGTATCCACTCGTCGGTCCGGGACGCATGTCTGAGAAGTTGTCTGGTGCAGCAGGCGGGAACATAGCTATCAAGTCGTGTCCTGTGGGTGGAGCGACCGCCGCGGAGCCATGTCGGGCATGTGTGTGAGATCGACGTCTAATAATTTTTTAAACAATTAAATAAAATGGAATGGACCACGGAGGGAACTGGGAGACAAAGGACGACGGGTGCGGGTGGGGGGTGGAGGGGGCGCGGGGCCTTTGTACGCGGGACTGCGGTCAGAGGGCGAGCCTGAGGCAGTCGGGGACGGAGAGGGGACGTGTCTACGGGGCGGAGGTTGAAGCTGGGCATCGGGCAGGGGGTCAGAGGCGCGGGACGGGGGTCGGTGCGACTTTACAGGAATAGGGTGTGGCAGAAGTCGAAGGTGTTCCTTACAAGAAAGGATTTTGTTTGCCTGATTGGATTTTCATAAGATTCTCTGGTGGCAACCGGCGTATTTGGCAATTGTGCGCCTATCAGCCGGCGTACGGAAACAAAACTGGATATCCCTGATCCACGTGGAGAATCGACCCTAATGGAAATCCCTAACGAAGCTCTTGACAGAAACGCTCAACATCAGCCGTCCCCGTCGGTCTAACACTGAAAGGGACATGACATATCTCCGTTACCTTTCCTGTTCGCCGACACATGATTAGTACCTTTCCTATCCACATCAATGATTCTCATTAGGAGAACTTGAGAACATCGGCAGCCGGCACCAGATGCGGTGTAGCTCGAAAAAAACCCGATTAGCCTACGATTGCGTTAGCAAATGGACTCGCAACTTGTTGAAGTTACAACTTTTCGGACTATCACAGTGTGGGTGCTATTAATTTTAATTAAACTGCCGTCTTCCCACCTGATGTCGCTGCCCTCCCACAGGCCCGGCTTCAAGTTGTGATTGGTTGCCCACTTTAGATCTTGACATGGAACCCGATGGCAAACGCGAGTAACACGAAACGCTGCAAGCGCCCAATGTTAGCCTTAAATAGTCAGAGAATCCTGTCTTTCCTTTCAGGCCCCAGCCTGAGACCCCGCGAAAGCCTAACCTTTTTTCCTTCCTCCCACCTGCCTATATATCATGTGCGACACAGTATCTACCTCCATTATACTCGGGGTTCTGGCCCTCGTCCCCGGCACCACCTTGCGCTACGTCTGCCTCGCACTCGCGTCCACCTCCTTCGTATTTTTCGTTGCACGTCACCAGGATCCAGCGCAGAGGTTCACCAAGCTCGAAGACGCGATCAAAGCCCTCGAAGAAAATTTGGAACGCGCCAAGGCAGCGTCGAACTATGCGCGGAACCATATGGAGGTGATCGACGCCGGGTGTCGTTTGCTGCAGTGGGTTCAACCTCCAGTGCCGTGGCCGCCAGCCTAATGATTGTGTTTGCAGGATTGAATTATCCGCCTCCAAGATACAGTGCCACTTGTTGGAGATACGTAGCGCGACGTGGATGACTTACTTAAAGAATATCCGAGCAATATTGCGCAGCGTCGACCAATGCGCAAAGGAGGTCAAAAAAATCCAGACCGCGATGCTGGTCAGGGTGTTTATCTTCAACATTCCATACCTCCTGATTATATCTCACAGCTCATCATAGAGGAGGAACGTCAGCGTCAGCTGAGCGAAGGAATCAAAGAATCGCAAGAGTTTATCGGCGCTGTGGTTCGTTCACCAATCCGTAAGTCCTGGAGATTTGGGGTAATTATTTCTGACGGAATCGCAATCTTTAGGTCGCGCGCACTGTCTCTCCGAATCCAACGCCCACGTCTTCCGAGAATCGTATAGGTATGCGAGCACTCAAATCCGAGATCGAGTTCACTCACATTTCCCAGCAGCGTCTGAGTCGCTCATGGCTTGCAGTCCCGAACAGCTGTCGTCGGCTGTTGGATCCGAGTTATCCAAATGCTGTCTCTGTTTTCTCTAGTTTATCGGCTCCCTACAGTCGTGCTTTCCTTACATGTACATATCTCCTGCAATATCGTTTCGGTTCAATGTTTGAAGCCGACTGGCCTACGGAATCCCAGGAAGTGACAAAGCTATGAGGAAGGCTGCTATTGCAGAGGAACTGTACTTGACGCTGCAAGAGCGCTTAGCACCGTGACCTAATAAAAACCAAGGACCGGATTGGAAAGAGAAGTCGCCCTGCGGAGGGCGGCATGCATGGCGGATCACACCCGAATTGATAGGCTTCGCGGATCCAAGGCTGCCGAGATCAAGAAAAGTTGTGCGACTTGAAAAGTTTTTGAATAAAAGGTTTCGTACAGACAGAGAAGGGTAATGTTTATACCAGAACCGTGTTGAGACTGAGATTGAGGGCAGTGGCGGAGGTGCGAGGTAATGTCCTCATCCGACATCGCCTCACCTCATGGGTGTTTGACCCTGTTTTCTTCTGTTTCGTACACTGCGACAGATTCTCTCGCGCTCCCGACAGAGCATCCGTGAGACTAGCCCAATGCCCACGTTAACCCTCGTCGACCAACGGGAACCTGCGAGCCACCCAGGTGTTGTTGCTATTCGCAGGACCATTCGGGGGAACCCCAAACCCCGCCCAAACACCGTCCTCACGGGCACCGAAATTGTATTTTATGAGTTTCGTGGTCGAGGAACGCCACCGAATGATATTGGCCGCCCTGGCGATGTCTACGTGGACGTAACCTTCCCCTACATCATCTACGTTTTTGTGGACACGGGCTGGGTATCGTGGAACTCAAAGGGCACCGATTGTCAGCTCCTCGCTCAGCATCCGTTTATGCAGGACCGATATTTGTGGACGAGTGGTGATGGATTGGCCTGGCTAACGAGTCAGGCACTCGAAAAAGCGCGCGTTCCAGTGAATACAAAAGTAGCCCAAGCAATCGACCAAGCCCTCCTCGCCACTCTCTTGCATTACTCACCAACTCCGACTCTGTCACTAGATTTGGCAGAAAATCGGAAACGGCACGATGCGGAGGTTGAAAGGCGTCGTGCCAATGGGGTCCCGGTCGGAGAAGCTCCGGTGCCAACCCAGCGCCCCCGCATCAGGATGCCCAGAAAGAAGGCCAACTCAACGGAGATTAAAGTCGAATGCGCAGATGAGCCAGTGCCCGTGTCCAGTCCGTATCCTCGACTATTGTTACGGTAGCATTCCATTCTAACCAGCGCGCGCGATCTAGTAACCGATAGAGCTTTCGGTTGTTCTCACTCTGGGTTGGAAAAGCGGGAAGAAAGACGTACGTCCCCATTGCTACTCGTCGATCGAAAAAAAAAATCATTCTTGGCAGTCTCCGCCGAGGTTGAAGCACTCAAACACACGAATTTAACCCTTGCGCGGGATAACTTGAGCCTCAAAATGTTACTTGATGACTCCGGGCGACAGCGTGAGCAGCTAATGTAAAATCTTGAGTCATCGTTGTGGAAGGCACATTTTAGGCCAAACGGCGGAATTCCAGCACCGAATTTCGATGATGGAAGGTATGGAGCTCACCGCTTCATGCGTATACTTCTGTCTGATCTGGAAGCCTCAGTTGAGCGGCAGTCTCGAGAAATGAAGCGCAAATACGACGAACTTCAAGCGGAGTCCCATTCTGTCGGTCGTAAGTGTCGGGCACAAATTGGCCGTGGAAAGCTGAATATAAAATGCGTCCAGAACTCCACGATGATTTGAAGGTCCGCCATGCTTCAAGTCAGTAATCTATTTTAATCATGATGTATCTTCAGGACATTCACGACGTCTTTGCAGCCCACAAAAGGATTCAAGATTTGCAGGCACTACGCGAGGTGGAAGCCGAAGAAGCCGCAAGACGTGGTGAGTGCAACAAAGTTAAACCGTGGGACATTCATTATTCATCAAGTATTGATTAGAAATTAAACTCATAGAACGCATAAATTCAGGTGGCGCGGTTTTCTTTCTCGTCGTGAATATGTACTTATGACTTGGCCTAGCCGAAGCCATGGTCGAAACGCTCAAGGATGTCTTATCCAAAAAGGAAATGGAACTCAACACGACTCTTCCAATACTGGCGGCCAGTGTCAAGGATATTTTGGACAGCCTCGAAGAGTAATGCCGCTGGCCTTGTATAAATGACACCGAAAATAGTCGCAGAACAGTGGAGAACACAGCAATCAAAAACATGCACTATGTTACACCAATGTCCCGAGTCCGTCATTACAGTCGTAACAATCGACCATGTCCTTTTACTCCGTTCTTCAATCAAGTCTCAAGTACTGCCATCCAATCAATACCGCGTTTACTGGGTGCGCGCGCTACTGGACAGCTCGGCTTTTGAAATGTCGACCAAATTATCGTCAGTTATACTAACGGAACTGGCGCGGGTGTCCGTCGCGGCGGGTCCCGAACCTCGACAACATCCTCATCGCGACCTTCCCGGTGCGGAAAGTCTTGCGGATGAGGACGATGGCTCGGCGTTCGCGATTCGTTGTCATTTTCTGCCTCTTTTTCTACCACGTACGACTCGCGACAGGGAAAGTCGCGCGGATGCCTCCGGGATAGTAACTCTCAGCTGCGCGCCGCTGCGGTATATCTGCATCGTCGGGAGAGAGGAAAAACTCCCGCGGATGTGCGCGTCCCTGCCTGCCTTGGACCCCGCGACGGGATGTGGGCTGGTCGAGGAGGTTCCCCCTCTGGATAGGTTGTGATTGCGGAGAATAATCGCAGCGCCGGTGAGCGTGGCGGCGACAACGACAATTATGGTGGGAGTGACACGCATTTTAGCTTGGTGTGGATGGGATGGTAGATGATTCTATGAGAGGGTAGATATCGCGAAAAGCGTTATGGGACGAGATTCACTTGAGAAGGTGGATAGAAGGACAAGGTCGAAGGTTGGATAGGTGCGAGGGGGGCAACAAACAGGACCCAGCGTGTTGTAGGCGGAGGTGGGTGAACAAAACCAAAGCTCGTTCTGGGTGAAGACTAGCTTGAAGACCACATCGTGCATTCAAAGGGCTCAGCGAAGACGGTAACAATCGCGGACCGCAGCCACAAGTGATAGTAGCGTCCGATGCCAACTCCGGCGGTCGCGAATGAAGCCACGGTATATCCGTTAGGACGATATGAATAGATATTTGCGGGAAGCCGAGCTTGCACGACGGAGGACAACGGGTAGTTCATGGGCAAAAGCCTTTCGCGCGATGTTTCCAGATGGACGGCGCTGTATCAGATTGTGAAAGCCATTGATGCAGAGGTATTCCGTCAACCTGTGGCAAACGGTGTATAGAGCTCGAGGTGTGTAACATATCAACCTGAAAGACCTGGAAATTAGAGGAGTCAACGGTGGGCGGAGCACTTCAACCCGTTAAAATATAAAAATATTCGAGAAGAACATTTGGCAAGCGCGTTGTGATCAAACAATAGGGTACCGGTGTTTCAAACATCCCGATTTGAGGCCCAACCTGGGTCCCAACTTCGCTCGAAGTTGGAACTTGAAATAGTTCGGGAACGAAGTTGGATGTCAAGTCGAGCACCGGACCACGACTTGACGTCCAACTTCGACTCCAACTTCAAGTCCCAACTTCACCGACTCTAAAGTTTGGGGCGGCCGTTCTGCATCCCGGGATAAAAACATCAAAAAAACATAGCAAGTTGAGTCTTGAGTTGGGGACGAAGTTGGGATGAAAAGGGAGATGTCTGAAACACCCAAATGTAATTGGGCCGTTGGTTGCTGGCGAACAAACGGTAGGGATGATTTGCTTCCACCGTTCCCTCAATAGAATGATATCCGGCGTCAATTCCACTTGTCGAGCTTCGAAGACTGAAATGAATTCCACTCGCAGATCTACACCATTAGACGCCGCCCAATGCGCCTACGGGCCACGGTTGCCGCACGATTCTATCACATACTGCTTGGCACGTCGCTCCTCGGAACCGCCAACGCCCTCGACATCTTCCGGTGCTTCCCCGTTCAAATTTAACTTGGGCCAGCTGGTCAGATGGGAATGATAAGTGCAAGAGTCGGTGCGCACTTTACCGCGATCAGCACCCGCATTTATGAGAACTACGGCAGCTTCCGCATGCGCTGAATCCATCGCAAGATGGAACGGTGTGTTTCTTAGACGAATTGAACAATATAATAATCCAGAAGGCTGGAGTGGAGTACCGATCCTGTCCGCGTTATTGAGGCGTGTTTTGTTGGGAGGCATAGAGGAATCCAACAGCAATCGAATGAAGCTCAAGGATCCGGTGGTTGCCGCGCGATGGCTGTTATGAAGGTAAGGAGAGCGCCACGAAAGGAGTAATGTCGGCGTACAGGGGAACTTGGTTAGCCTTATCTTTCGCGTTAATCTGAGAGACCTGGATGAGGGCGTCATGTTCGAGACATGGAGATACATACGTCTACCTCTTGAGATTAATAGCTTTCCGATCTAAGCAAGCCAGCGATCAGTGGCCTCGAACCCAGGAGAACACGAACAAAAATGTACATCGATCCGGGACTTCGAGGCAGCATAATGTCTGGAGGGAGTCAATGGGGCAACGGGTTTACGGAGCGATTAACTCACAAAGGGGTCAAACCCTTGCTGTTCTGCCTAGAAAACCGTTGAAACTATGTGTCAAGGACACAAGATGGACGGCGATTACTTGGTAACATCCGCTCCGGCACCAACGAGTTCTTGCACGATCTCGTCATGCCCCGCACTGACTTAAAACGATCAATCGAAATGTGCAATACTCGTATGTTTTTTTTTACCAGCAATATGAAGCGGTGTGCATCCGTTGTTATCGACGAGGTCTACTTCGGCCTGTTTATCGACGAGGAAGCGCACGATGTCCGTAGATCCTGAAGACGCAGCCCAGTGAAGAGCAGCCCTCTCATCCTGCGGAGATTTAAGACCATGGAACACGAAAGCAAGCAGAAACGCTGTAGTACCAGATCCACCGAATTAATTAATTTCGGATTCTCTGAAATGAGGGAGCGAACGACATGAAGCTGGTCTTTACAACAAGCGAGGTGCAGAAGAGAACGTAAAACTGACTTACTATTCTGCGCCGCAGTGTGAACTGAGAGAGCCATGGAGGTTTGAAGGAACCCGTAAGTGGGGTGAGGACCGGGCCGCTGACCCGCCATCGCCTGTCAATTTCGCATAACCAGCTTGTCTTCTTCCTCTCTCAACTCTGACTCTCAAAGCGCTTGGTGCTTGAGAATGCCTTCACTAGAGCAAGTAAACAGCCCCCACTCCCTTGCCGTTTCTACAGTCACAGTCGCAAAAGACGCTGAACCGTTTGTACGAGACCATCCTCATGCCTTTCGATAGTCCAGGGGAATTCCTTCTTCCAGACCTGAAACTACGCCTCGCTGGGATACCTAGGCTTCTGGCACCTCTCCAGCAACAAATCGTCATGAATCTTCTCTGGGTTGAATCGGCTATTCCCTCGTCGACTATGGCTGCTTGGGTCGTCCGTGAAGGGAAATGGTATTCGGCCTTTCCGTGCTTTCAATTGAATCTAGGCCCAGAAATTACGACCCGGCTTTGAAGACTTTATTCCATCTTCACCTTTTATCTCCGATCAAATTGACCCCGAGTCCGACCTTCAAAACGAGCTTGCACCAGTCGTCTCCTCCAGTGGCACCACTGGCAGCTTCGGTGTTCCGGCGCCCTAGGATGACAAGCACCCTCCCATGGGCATCGACGGACTGGTGGGAGGTAGACTAATCATGGTTCTGGTGGATAGACTCACTGATTTCCCTGCTTAGACGATCCTGCACTATATGGTTTCTTCGGGTAGTGGCCAAAATTCAATGCGACCCTCGAAAGAAGTCCTATTATTTCTGCAATGTGCAATGAAGCGGCCTCATGGCGAACTCTCAGTAGGTGCCGTTAGCATACCCAAACTCGATTATCACGCCATTTCGGCCGCGGTTCCCTTCAAATCACGTCTACAGGTTTCCAGTTTCTTCTCCACTCTCCACACGCACAATTGTGGGATTTATTGCTACAATATTTCCAACTAGCTGAGGTGGACCTAATTTACGATAACCACCCTTTGACTAAACGTCACTAGGAGCGCGGTATGGATCTCGTTCCCTCTGTAGCCTACGCCAGCTAATTTTTGCTCCAATAATCCGCTCCAAACAGCCGTCCTCAACCTCTTTGTAGTGTTGAAATACCGGTTTCCCAACTTAGTCGTCGGCTCTATCACTCAGAATAGTGTTAAGAAAGCGCTCAGTAACGGAATCTCGGCAGAACAGGTTTGTCGTCTCCCGTTAGACTTTTACACGGCCAGTTTAATTTCTAATCGCTAAAAATTCAGATCATAGGTTATCTAATAGCTCATGCGCACCCACAGGAAAGGGAAAATGTACGTGGTGTACCTCCGTACTCGCCGCCTCGTGCTAAGGCCGCACGTACCCCAATCCCAGAATTCCCAGCTCCCCATCACAGTCCAAGATCAAATCCGATTGTGGGAGCTTGAGAAGAATCGCTTTTAAAGTCTCAAGAAGGTGGGAAACTCATTTTACGCGGGTTTTTTTGTTATTAATGGTGGGCATTCAGGGTATCTCTATACGGCGTTCACGTCGCCAGCTGATTACGAGCGTCCTGAATTATGCCAAACAACTCGACGTTGTCGTATATGAGAACGCTGCCAAACGCTGCTTTTTCGGCACCCTGGACGGCCATGCGAACATCAAAGGTTTCATAAAGAGGCGAACGGGCGGGAACGCATAGGAGGTCGACTATTACCATCGTGCTAACACGGGAATTTGATATACATATTTGGGCAACAACAAACAATCCACTTCGCCACTCCCTCCTGAAGGGTCTCCAACAAATCCCTCACCCTCGAATCAACAACCCCTCTAGTTCACTCCCAGTACCGTCTTGCATTAAATCAACTCCGACTCAAGACCAACTCAAGACGTTGTACAATAACAATACATCGGCTCGTAATTTTTAAATCCCGTCTTTCGTGAGTTTCAGGCTGTCGGGGTTCCCCTGTTCCAACTCGGTTCGTGGCCGTGAAATTCGAGAAATACTTACCATGTTGCACAAATAATCAATCCCTCTTCTCCATGGTTGGGCGCCTTGAAACAATTTAATAAGTTATCCTCTCAGATGGCAAACGCGGCGTTACCGATGATATCTACGAAAAGGCATCAGTGTCTGTAAATGCCACGAACAAATGGATACGAACGGTGGAACAAGAGTATAGAGGAAAGAGTGTACAATGCCTGCCAGAGCAGGTCCCGTCCACCAGATCCATTGGTCTAAAGATTCTTCAACTCGGCTCTTCAAGGAACAAACGGTATGATTTACCTTGAAAGTCCCCTCTTGCAACCGCAAAAGCGAAACATCTGTTGGATTCATCGACGCGCCGGGATAACCAGGAGCGAGCCCTGCAGTCGCAAATACAATGAGGCCAACAGTCAATCCAACCGCAACCGGTCCCAGAGCAGGTCCGTAGAGCATTTGCTGTCGAGGGTCAAGTCCAATACCGAAGGCTACAAACCTGTCGTAGGGGTAAGAAAAATTCAACCTATCAAGAAACCCAACCGGGCACTCACAGCAATGCTGTCGAGCAGCAGGCTTCGATTACGAACGCTTGTGTGGGAGTGACAGAGCCTGCCACTCGGGCCAGCTTGCATCCACCTCCTGAAACCTCTACCATCTTCTCAGGGCCAAAAGAGGCTCTCAGGAGACCGCCCGCTAAAGCAGAGCCGGCAAGCTGAGCAACGAGGTATAGAACCCCTCAAAGAAAGAAATTGCGACTGGTCGGTTCGAAATGATTGGAAGTTTTTAAATCCACTTACCTCGAGAGAAACTCATCAGTCGAGTGAGCAGCACTGCGAAAGTGATCGTTGAGTTAATGTGTCCTCCAGATCCAGGCGCGGTCGCAGAAATCCAGAGAGCCAACAGAAAGACAGTTATGATACCGACATAGGGCGCGACGATTTTCGTTCCGAAACTCATGACCGTTATTCCGATGAGTCCACCTATATAGGTCATGCAGGCGACAGCCCAAAATTCAATGAACTAAATACATATTCAACTGGTGTTTCGCGTCAGATAGTGAAATATTAATCAACACGCACGGCGGCCTTCCAAATCTCTGCTTCGGTCCATCCGTGCGTGAAATATGCGACGAGTGTGTATGATTTTCGAGGTACAAAAGACGGTTGTCCCTCGTGTACAATGCGAACGAAAGAGCCTGGAAAATCTGTCATAGTGAAGGGAGGGTCGATTCGGAGACTAAGATTGTTGGCAGCTTCTGAGTCGTGAGGTGGTCTGATGCTGTTTGCTTCAAGAGCTTTCTCCGTGAAAACCGCTGGTGATTCTGGCATCGTTGTAGAAGAATCTTCGATATGAAGAGCCGGGAGGTTAGCAGGTTCTGCGTTCCGAAGGTTGTCTTTGAGAGTATTAGTCTCAGATGCCACTCGAAGCGGAGGTGGAGGAAGACAAGGTGTTCAGAGTCACCATCAAGTGAGGTAAGACCGAAGATCGCCGGGAAGTAAAAATAGAAACCGAGAATGTACTCCGACTCCGCCGCAAGTTACTACTAGTCTTAGTTAGTACTTGATCATCACCGCTTCGCGGGATGCAGAAGCATGTGTGAATGGAGAGAAAGAATCGATCATCCGTAGCACAGACGTTTCAGCAAAACTCGTTCCTCGAAGCTCACGGAGGGTCGTGAAAGAACCAAAGACAAGAGATCTTAAATTAGTCAGGGTACCTTAAACTTTTGTGCTGCGTACGGCTAACGCGCGGAGTTCTTTGCCCCACTTCGAGTTTCAACATTTACTTTCAGGCATCTAGGGCTGCTTAAGTTCGAGCGACCCCTCAAGTCCATCTCGCCTTCACCAAATCAGAGCCCCTCTCCGCCACGACATACGTTGCAGCCTGGGTATGCGCGCTCGGCACAATTGGCTGAAAGAGTATATTCATCAGAACCCTCAAAAGAAAAAAAGCAGACCCGATGAGGCGTACCAAGACCGAAGCATCATAACGGACAAACCCCTCGTCCCCTTCACAAGCAAGTCCGGATCCACAACTCCATAAAGCGCATCCCGCGCCGACATACCAGCAGTCCCGACGGGATGGTTTATGGTTGCGGCGCTGTTGCGGATGAACTGATCCAGCTCATCCGTGGTGAAGTTTTCCATGTTCACTGTCGGCGCAAGGATATAATCCTTCCACACCGGAGCGGTGACAAATTTATGCGCCCGTTTAATCGCTTCGCGCGCGACGAATAGATCGAAATCGCTTGTAAGGAATCCGGGATCGATGATAGGAGGGTCGAGAGCGTTGCTGCTATTGAGGGTAATTGAGCCGCCTGTGGAATGATTAGTGCATGTATGGCGGCGGAGGGATTGAGTTTTACGGCTTATTGGAGTCACAACCACGACGCCAATATCCATGAAATGCCCCTGCGGAGTAACAGTGCCTGCAGGTCGGCGAACGAAGCCCGCCTATGAATCAGTTAGAGAGCCGACAAAAATCAGCGCGGTCTAAGTCAGACCTCGAAGATCAACTCAATATGACCTGTGTTGGGACCAGCAGAAGGATCTTCGAATCTTTCGAAAATGGGCGAGTCTGAGTCCAATCGCAGCCATCCGACATGGGTGACTCCCAGATCCACCATAGCTCCGGTGTGCGTCTCGTTCCATTGTGCAAGAGCCTCATTGAAGGCCGTGGCATTTTCTGAGATCGACTCCAGTGTCAGGGTTGAGTTTACCGACCAAGCGAGGACGAGCGTGGGATGGTCCGAGAGGTTCTTGCCAACGCTCGGAAGATCAAGAAGAGACGGAATTCCGAGCGTGTCCAAGGCCGTCTTGTCTCCTACACCGGACTGCATCAGGATGGTAGGGGTACCGACTGTTCCTGCAGATATAATCGTTTCCTTCTTCGCCTTTGCAGCGAAACGAGACGGTGACCCTGTTCAAAAACGAATTCAGTGAATGCCGGAAATGCTCAGGCAAGAAATAACTACCAGGCTGCACAAACTCGACCCCGCCGAACATCAGTTTCCCACCCACATGGCTGGGATTGACAAGACGAGTAACTTGAGCATGTAACAAGACATGCAAATTTTTGCGTTGAGAAACCGGTGCCAAATACGATGAGGCGGAGCTACTCCGTTTACCCCCGCCGATAGTGGATTGCAGCCAGCCTGTGTATCAATGAGTTGGTGAAATAATTAGAAGAAAGTCAATCCCCGCACCAACACCAAGGGGGTTGCCTGAATTCATGTCCTGATTATATGGGAACTCCTCTGGCAGCTCCTGTAGTGCTTGCATGACGCGAGGACCGACGGGCCAGGCAAATCCTGACAGGCTGACAGGGTTGAGGCCGTGGGTGCTATGCACAGATGGATCGAATTGCGACTAGTCAGACGTTGAGCATCAGGAAGACGACTCGATGGATGGCGCCAACACACCGTGGTGTTATGAAAGTCGGCAGGCGGAGTCCATTTTTCGTTCTACCACGCATCCAGATTATTGGAGGGAGATGCGCGGTCTACGGAACACGCACCTTCAAGAAATAAGGGAAGATACGATTCCAACTCCAGCCATCGTCACCACTGAGCTTCGCATAGCGGTCAAAATCGTCCGTTGGACCCCTCGTATAAAACATGAAGTCTGTACTAATTTTCAGCCATGGGAACAGCATCAGAGAGAGGAAATTTCACTATGTGCGCTGCATCCTCCGAGCATGTGTGCTTGAGATTATGTCAAAATAATGTGCCCAGTTTTCCGTATGCACTGACCTCTAAGGTAAGGAATAGCTCGACCATTCAAGCCGGGCTGCGGGGTTGTCGTGTAGTCTGTCATCAAAATTAAGTGTTCTGCCAGCACCAGATTTCAAGGCCGTGTAAGTACTCCAGTCATAAATATTCGGTGCCAGGAGATCGTTGACCAGGAAAGGTACTGTCGAGTCGAGAACGCCTTCATTGCTGACACCTGCCTCGAGACCAAAACCGAGAAGTTCGGGTTTTCAGTCAATCGGTTGGCTACGACGAGGCCGGCTGTTCCGCCTATTTAGGATGAGAAAAGCATCCATTTGAAAAGAACTTCAGCAAGTGAGTCGTCCGTACCTCCGATGATTACGAAGTCATATTCGAGACCTGGCAGATCACTGACGCTGTCGAAAACCTTCCCAAGACATCCACCGAGGCATCCCACAAATAGGAGGAGGAGGAGTTGAAGTTTGAGCATGGTGAGCACCTGTGATGTGAGAAGGGTCTGATATATATATGTACTCGGAAGCAGAGAAAGACGCCGGTGGTGTGCGAGTCATCGATAAAGCCGAAGCTTCGGCGAAGTCCAGCTGATATATCTTCGGTATTATCAAATCTCCATTCGTTTTTAGTTCTCAGCGTTTCTAGCTGTGTGTACCAGGCTTCACTTCGTTCGTTTGTTGATATTCCTCGGGCCTGGGCCGGCGCGTTCCCTCGCTCCTTGGCGGCACCGTTGCGTATTGTATTGTAATATATACCCTGAATATACGCTTTTATCCCATTTATTGCAATCTTGGAGGTCTTGAGTCGATCTTTGGACAGCTTGACCCTTGTCGACACTTTTCTGCTTTTGGGCCATGAAGTGCCCTTGGAATTCCCTTTGCCATTCGAGTACGCGTTGCAGTATAATAAATAAATAAAGTCCGAGTACGCATTGCAGTATCTTAAATAATACATTGAACATTCGTCCGTGGACTCTACACAAAAGAAAACAGCCCACGCTCCCTCCTAAATATCGGTGCGATGTGGGTGCTCCTGCACGTTTTCCGCGCGAGGACTTAAGCAAAGGCAGCGCTGACAACAAAGCTGACGTCGTCGTTGTACGACGCGGTGGCGTCGAACGTGTCCGGGCCGCCGTTGCTTGCGCGTAGAGGATGGCGTTGAAGTGTCGGAAGTAGTGCGTCGGGAAGCTCCACGAGCGGATCGAGTTGCCCTGCCCGTTGAGGCCCTTCTGCGGGCAGTACGTCGCATCCTCGTGGAACAGCTTCGAACCGTCGTTCGCGTTCACAAACAGCTCGAAGCCCGAGTGCCGAATGAAACTGCCTGGCGTGTCGCGCGACTCAAACGACACGCACGCGCTGTTCGCGAGACCAGCGACGACGTTCCAGCTCGCGGACAGCTTCAGCGCGTTCGTGTCGCTCGAGGTCACCACCTGCGTGTTGACCGTTGCGCCCGTGTGCGCGATGTAGCGGGTCGTGCAGCACGCCCGTCGTCGCGCGGAATGACACGGCGGAGCCCACGGTGAGGGCGGGCCCGCTCGTCAGCGAGGTGGTGGCGTACTTGGCCGCGACGATGTTGGCCTGGACCGAGTTCTCGGTCGCGTCGGACGGGTAGCCGGACGTCATCGCGCCCTCGTAGAACGTACCCTGCGAGCTGTCGCTGTTGTCGCCGCCGATGCCGAGGATGATCGCGCCCTCCTTGCTCATGGGGTTGTAACCGTTGCTGGGGCGCACGCCGCTGTAGAACGTCGACAGCGCGCCGGACTGAGCGTTCCCGCCGCGGACCGCCCACTGGTTGCCCGGCTCACCCTTCACGACGCCGGTGACGAAGCGCTCGGTGATCGTCGGGTTGTTGGAGTTGACGCCCGACGTGTTGGTCCGGTAAACAGGCCGTTCTCGAGGTCAGCCAGGACCCAAGGGCCGCTGCCGGCGCCCGTGCCGAAGCCTGTGCCGGTGCCGAAGTAGATGGCCTCCATGTGGCCGTTGCCTGTGTCGTCCGCTGAGACCTCAGCATTACCATAGTCGAAGCAACAGCCGCCGTTGAAATGCGTGCCGTCGAGGACTGCGTACATGCCCTCTGCAGCGTCGCCCTTGAAGACAATCGTCGTTGTCAGCACAGGAAGCTATAGCATGACACGTGAGGGGACTGACCACGGCGATGCCATTGGTGGCGTCGTTGCGGTAGCCACTGCCGGGCGATATAAACACACCATACGCCTTCTGTCCGTTCAGCGTGACCGGCGCGCCATCTGCGGCCGCCAGACTGTCGCCATTAGTTTCGGGACCGTGGGCGGCGCCCGCCGGGCGGAGCCTGTGTAAGGTGGTTGCTGCGGCCGGTCTGGTCGTAGATGATGGTGATCACGCAGGTGGTGCTGGCGCAGAAGGAGTCTTGCGCGGCGGCGTTGGCGACCCCACCCGCGGACAGCGGCGCGATGTTGGTTGTGGCGCCGTCGGAGCCGCGTTTTACCTGGTAGAGAGAGCCAGTGTAGGCGCTGAACAGGGCGCGGGTGGTGCTGTGCGCGGCGACGCAAGGTGTGCCGCCAGAGGCATAGATGTCGCAGGGCCCGGCGGCGACGAGCCTGGCAACAAGAACCAACGCGAGGAGTGAGGAGAACTGGAACATCTCGTGCGTGGGGGAATATCAGGCAGACTCTCTAAAATACTTTATGTTTTATGTGAAGATAGTCGTTTCACATGTAAGTATAGAGCATGGACACAGGGTTGTCCCAGCGACACCAGGTCACCCGCGCATCTGCTGACGCAGCAGTGCGGACGATCCGCATGCGCCTGAGTGCGCGTGGTCGAGTCCATCAGGGAAACACACCGGAAGTTGTCGGATTCTTAGAATCTTAGCCCCGTCTGCAGCTGAGCACTGGTGGCCCGTCGGTAGCCGTCGGTGGAAGCGTGGTGAAACCCGTTGGCGGAACGCTGGTGGAACGCTAGTGGAGCTTGAAGCCAAGAATGGGTTGATCAGACAACCTCCGTGGCTATGCCCGGAAGACCCAGTCTCACACGACCAAACACCTCTGACCGATGTTACCTCGACATGTACAGTTAGGGTCTGCCACGGGTCTACTGTACGATTTCGACCAAGTGTTCAGTGATGCGTGACACAGATTTTTTTGATGTGTGCAAAAATCACCTTAATTCAAAAGAAAATTTATCGGGCATCCCGGACATCGAAAATTCCGAAATTTGGTCGAAACAGTACAGTACCGGGGTCAAATCCAGGTATTTCTGACCAGAGGCTTACCCGCACCCGCACGGGTTTTACCTCCACGGATACGGGTCTACCAGTCTACCCGCAGGTATAGCCGATTTCAAAAGTTTGTACGGGTTTTACGCAACGGTGATGCTCGATTTGTGCACCTTTACTTACTGATTTACTCCACTGCACGGCGTCGTGGCTTACGAATCCAAGGGATTCCGTTCAGCTTTTCCCTTGTACTACTTCCCACCACATTCTCTTGAATAAAACCTTGGAAATATGTTCACTGATACCCATGGGTGGTTGCAGAATGGTAAATCAATCCGGGCGAGGCGTTGCTGGCTGTGGAGCCCACTCCATAGCATAAACAACGGTAAGCACAAAACGAGCACCATTCTTTCGTAAAACCCGTACAAACTTTTGAAATCGGCTGGATATCCTGGTCAAGACATAATAAACTTGTATAGCAATGTACTAGACGATTCCAGCCCTTTCTCTATCCCATCCAAACGCCACCGCTCCACCTCCGCAACATCCGCCGCCCTCAACTTCCGTCGGCCGCCAAATCCGACGAGCTCAAGTTCAAAATGTTTCCCGAGAACAAGCTCATCGTCGTGATTAGTTGGTTTACTCTATAGTAAAGTCCCTCTCATCCACCACGCCAGTACATCCTCCCTTTTCCCATTGCCCGAATAACTTGAAAATCGTCTCAGTAAACCGTCTCAAAGCACCTTTTCTTGTGACCTGCAAGCACAAATCGGACCGCTAGATCTCATCAGGGAGGTAAGAATGAATTTGAACTTACTATGCCAGTCCTCCTTTTGATGTGCTGAACAAAACCTATCAGTAAGTGGATGTGAAGGGAGAAGGCAGGTATAGTACGCACTGCGACAACAGTACGCCACCGTCTGGCACCGAGCGCACTCTGGCCTCCGCATCACCGTTCCCGCGCCTGCGCCCTCCTCATGGCCATCCGCGTGAGTATGGCGGGCGGCGTAACGGTCGAACGTCCCTCGGCGCGTGAGTGTCAGGTGCAGCGCTATTGATTTCAGTTTACCGTCGAGGATGTTGAGGATTCTGGCGCGAGAGTTAGTTTTAGTGTTGCTGCAGTAAATTTCGCCAGGCAGAAGAAAAAATCGTGGACATGAAACAGAGACGAGTTGAGGTACGTACGTGAGCGAGTTCTCGACAAGTCTCTGTGGAAATAAATTAATCACTGCAGGCGTACCCAGTAGAAGGGAAGGCCCGCCCATACCTGGTGGTAGCATAATAATAGGCAAAGGTCTGCTGCTCTGCCTCTGACGCCATCGGAGGCGCACAGCCGTCCTCATTACGGACGACCTCGAGGGCGCGACGCGCAGTGGATGCGACCCATTCCTTAAGCTGTACGACGGTACCATCGTCGAGGGACTGCATGTGGGACTTGGATTCGTGGGCATCTATGCAGTGAATTTAAGAACCTGCTGGCTACGAGATGAAGAAAGTGAAGGGGGTAGACGAACAGGTCGAGAGGATCAGCAGCCCAATGATGTGCCCCATTGCGTCCGAAGGGTCTGCGCATGTCTCTGGGGAAATGAGATGATAGCGAGCCAAAACCAAAGTACAGACGCACCCAGCAACGTGGAATCAGAATCTGGGCAGCGTAGAAAGAGTAGAGCTCTGCACCGGCGGGGCTGCGCATAAACTTGGCAAAGTAGAGGCTCTGCGCGATGCTGATGAGCATGGCGTGGTACGGGCCGGTTACACTCGGCGCAGCTTTGTACGCAGATACCAGCGACGGGAGGTACTTGGCACAAAAGAGGCACTGAATACAATGGGAACATCAACGGTTGTCCCAGGGGAGAGCAAACGAGAGCGGATACTTACGACAATGGGGTGAGTACCGTCTTCGATCTCGCCGGGCATCAGCTCGTTCCATATGTCCCCTAACTAGACGGAATGGGATAATAATTCACTTCCGGAGTTCGTCGGGTGTATATGCCACTAGGACCCACCTTCTCAGTGGCGTCTGGGCGGTGTTGATTTGGAAACCAGTGGAAGTCAGCCGAGATGAGCTGCGAGTTTGGCGGCGCCGTCCTCGGCAGGGAATTCTATGCCGCGCTGAATAAAATAAAGATTTACTTGCGTTCAACGGCGACTCATGGGCACGTACAGCCTGAGTGGCACCTGAGGCAAGGTCCAACGGCGAGGCTCGTGCGAGGGCCCGTGGAGATGCCAAGAGTGGTTGGACTGTTGCAGCATGGGCATTTGCGATAATCTTCAATTATCCGTCTGGCGACAACCGCATTCATGGTGGGCGAGATGTAGGTAGGACAAAGATGAACAAGAGAACAAGAGAAACAGAGTGTTGCACCGCCACTGATGGCAGAAGAACGCCAATCAGCTATGACGTAGGGGTTCCGAGCGGAGACAGATTATATTTCGGGAGACAATTATTGCGCACCAGGGAAGCGTCACTCGAAGACGACGTGAACATTGTTTTCTAGAATTTGTCTGAGTATCATCATTTCGATGTCGAGGACTCAATTTTTTATCCGAACGCCAATTTAAGCCTAGGTTGGATCTTGCTATCTATGACGTTCAAGACATCGCACAATTCAAATCGGGGAAAAAACATTCAGTTCGGGGTTTTTTATTTTGCTCACCACCTAGAATCCTTCTAGACTGCATCCCTGCATAGCATATGAGTGAAATAACAGTACTATATTGTCTCGGGGCCCCCAATCGTGAATTTGTGGCCAGATTTGAGTGCCATCAGTAGAATTTGATGGCTCGGGATATCCCGGCTCATCTTGTATCGGGTTTTTATGTCTTAAACAAGCTCAACAACACAAACAGGCAGCCGGATGTGTCCAACAAACCTCGGGCCATATACTCAATGGGAGGGTTCAAAAAAAAGTTTGACAAGCTCGGAACATTCTGAATTCCGCACAAGTCCGAAATTCACTGATTTTTAGAGTTGAGCCTGAACACACTGGAATGCAAGTGGCTTGCCATGCAAACAGTGTTTACAGATGATATCTAGCTTGAAATGAATGCTGGACCCGAGGATTGAGCCGTTCGCAATATCCCGAGCCATCAAATTCTACTGATGGCACTCAAATCTGGCCACAAATTCACGATTGGGGGCCCCGAAGACAATATAGTACTGTTATTTCACTCATGCTATGTATGGATGCAGTCTAGAAGGATTCTAGGTGGTGAGCAAAAAAAAGTTTCCAAACTGAAAGTTTTTTCCTGATTTGAATTATGCAACGTCTGGAACATCATAGCTATCCAGGCTCGTCGCCAAACAATTAATTTTGAGCCGGTATCTTGATATCTTTTGAGTCAGTCGGGCTCTGCTCTCGACTTTTTTTTTTTTTGCGAGGATATTATCCCCAAGTTGAGGTACATCTATCCTTTGGCGGACGGGTAAGTTCCAGTTCCAGCAATCATAGGATTTACAAAGGGGTGACCCTCATCGCATGCAAAACTCATCCCTAATCATAAAAGCTCCCAAGTACATCGAGATCGAGATCGAGTTTGAAAAAAAAAAGTCCTAGTTCACTTGTTTGCCAACGCCAGTGATGTCATCAAATCGGCGTTGGGTCCGAACTCCGATGTTTGCTTCCTGCAAGCAGCTCTGCTTCGTTCTCAGCGCCGCACCGGTTTGACACAGGCCCCGTTGAGACTCCCCGAAACAGCGGTGGAAATTAATTTGGCCTTGGCTTGGTTCCAACTTGGTTCAAGAAGTACTGGCATTAATTCGCGAATCGCAGCAAATTCGCGGACCAAAATTTCGAGCAATTGGCGTTCGACCACCACCACTTGCAATTGTTATAGTCACTGTGTCTGTTCAATTCGAATAGACTACAAATGCACCTCGGGGCTTCGTTCTCTCTACCGTCGAAATTTCTACAAACAGAGCCAAGAAAAATCAAGACGCCGCGATCACTCAGTCCTCTATCCAAAACCGTCATTGAATGCCTATGCTTTCTTGAAGTCCCAGATCCTGGCACTGCATCATCTGCGAGTAAAATACAAATGAGTCGAAGCCTTCCATCTATTCCTGGCCTCGCAGATTTCCGGCGCCGCACCCCCTTAGGTCCGAGAACGTGTCAACGGGCGCTTTGAGCTCTTGGCCGAAGCGGCGACCATCTCTCAGGTATCTACAATCGGTAAGTAGTTGTGGTCGCTCCGTGCGATTCTCTCCTCATGCGATGAACAGACATGAGTCCCCAGGCACCAATGCAGACATGTGGCGGATGCGAGGACGACTTTGCAACGGCCTCTGGCATTCAGTGCCCAGGATGCACGAAGTTGTATTGTAGTGAAGGATGCCTCGAAAGTACAGCCGACGACCATGCTCGTTATTGCACGAATCCACGCCGGCCGCTCACCACGGCCGATACACTTACGGAGGCCGCCTACGACGACATGTTTCCCGACGATCCACAAACAAATGAAGACTACTTCTTCACCAGAGCTCGTACTGCGCAAGACAAAACGCACCTCTTCGGCCTTTACATTGGGATCATTAAGATTCATGGGGTGAATCCAAGCACACTGCATGGATGGAGGACATCCGGGACGATGGTAAAAAATATCAAGGCATTGTATCAGGTGCGGTCTTTCGTGATTACTTCGCGCCCTCCCCCCGTATGATTGACTCGTCCTCACTTTCTTTTGGTAGGCTTTGCCCGCCAGCAGCCGGGGCGGATATTACGATTGGTTCCTGAAAAACCTCGATATATTCGGGCCACGCACCGGTGCCCTTGTGTCGCTCGCACCCCGCCATCTTTGCGGATCATGTGGGGTATCCGCAGTGTGCGATGCTCCGCATGCTTAAAAGTCTGGTACTGCAGTCAAAAATGCCAGAAGAAGGAATGGCCTGGCCATCTTGTCAACTGTGAACCTGGGAGGCCCATTACATCCGCAGATCACCTACGTGCTGCCGCACATCACCGGAAACTTCCGGACGACCTCAATAAGTTGGCCGATTACGGCTTCATCCGCGTTGATGAGACTGGCGAAAAAATACTGTTGGATGTGTATAGGATCGTGTTCGACGACGGGGTGCGCGCCCGGGACCTCCAGAAGTGGAAAGCGTCAGGGTCGCTGCTTACGGAGGTGGAGAAACTGCTCCGCCACCTTGAAACGTGGAAGACGTATACTGTCATGTCATGGTTCGAGAAACACCACTACGCCTTTGACTCGGCATTACCTGTTCCCGAGGAGGAAAATCCATTGGCCTCCAAAGTGGACGCCGCACTCGTAAAGCTGTGGAAGGAAGTGGGTGATTTCCCATCGGAGAACATGGATGAGATTTCTTCTTCCATGAGGTCTCGTTGGTCGGAGGAACGCGTGCAGTTTTTCTCCTTTCGCGCCATACTGGGGCTGTTTCATCCTGCACCGAACATGAAGGCGTGGGTGCAGTTCGGCTTCTGCGCATGCCACGACGAATCCGAGGAGGCATTCCTCGGCACGACATACCAAATCCTTGCCGATCGTTGCTCATACGATGAATTTTTTACGGCCTATGAAACTTCAAGTCTTATTCAGCTACTCGACACCAAAGGGCTGCGCGGACGCCTCATGGTCATCCCGTACCTCGAAGATGTCCTCTCTGGATCCCCTCGTGCATTTAAATCGGTTTGGCATTTGAAGCAACACACGCAGGACCCGGAGAGCGTGCACTCCAGCTTGCTGCCAGCTCTGACCGTCGATTACGGGTTCATGAACTGCACTTCGGAGACCGAATATCAGGACTTGAAAGACATGTACAAAGGCATTTTCGAGCGCAGGGATGCCAGCCCGCTGAAGCTCCACGAAGCGTGCGTGACTGGATCGTTGTACGAGTACACATTGGGATTCTTTCCTGAATTGAAGAACAAGAAGAACAGGTCCAAGAAATTCAAAAGACTCATGAAAAACCCATATCCACTTGTCGATCCCGACGCGTAACGATTTATGCGGCTTGTTAAATTGTCGTATATTTCAGGTCCAAGACTAGTCTTTCATGTACTTATATCCGATTTGATCTATGATCTTGTTAGCTCTTTGCAAAAAAAACTTGATCGGAGTTGTTCAACGCGAAAACCACATGGGCAAATGCGCCAGTTGGAACAACTTAGTCTGCAGAGCACCTGCTAAGAGGGAGACCGCCGAGTAGCTTATTTTTTCACTTGAGCAGCTCAAGTGGCATCAGTATACTGCAAGAACTCCAAACCCCGTTCTATAACTGCATCAGGAGGACGCATAAATACTATTCGCAGTCACAGCCATTATTAGAGCTTTAACTACCCACAAACTCCGTCTCAGGTGTCCGTTATTTGGCACGTAGAGCTCTAGCCCCCTGGAATGAGATGAATTAGTTAATACGTAAAATAATTCACATGAACTGAAACCAAGACATACGCGTAGACATACGTTCGAACAGTTAGATCCACCGCTCGCGGGAATTTTCGAAACGCAGCTCCATGCCCTTCTCTGAAAGCACCCGCCACCGTTGCCGGATCTGGGCGGTCGGAGCCTGACTGCCGTCCATCGATAGAGTGAACGAATTGAGCCGTACCCAATCGTCTGAGGACTCTGAGCGTATCTGAAGGGCGTCCGTAATAGCGTAGAGCATGAGTGGATCGTCGTGAATACAATGCACCGAAATTGATTCGACATGGGGCAGGATGATCCTGCCGTCAACAGATTTAAATTCGCGGAAAATGGCAGTGCCGGTGTCTGCCTGAGCCAAAATCAAATCAACCGTGGTGAGGGAGGGTAAGAGATGTAAAAGGTAGATGGTTTGGACCGCGACATTGCTGCGGACATATATTTTCAACACGCGAAGCTGGCATTGCGAGCGCTTCACGAATTGGACCACCTGTGTAAAGTTCCTGGGGACTGATGGGCATCTCGAGAGATCCAGCGTTTGAAGGGATGGCATCGCAACATATCGAAGGATTTCCCAGCCCGCCGGGCCAGAAAAAGTGAAAGACCGCAGCGACAGGAGGGGTAGGGCATGAAACCGTCCCGTATTTTTACGGAAATACGGCCCGTAAAAACGGTTACGCCCCCGTACCGTTGGAGATATCGGGTTAATGTCCAACGGTACGGTGACGGTACGGGTTAAGCCGTAAACGGGTCGCCGTAACCGGCCGTTTACGCGTAAAATACGGGTCTGCTAGGACTTGGCAAAATCAGCAAAATATCAACCAGCCGATGATGCCGAGGCACTGCCGAAGTGATATCATCTCCTCGAGCGAGATTGCCGCACATCCCCGGTAGCCCAACACCATTGCCGACGAGTCTTAATCAAGACTCTTATTACGATGTTCGACACCGGGCCGGTCGGCAACCCAACTTCTCTGACGAAGTTGTGAGGGATTGGCGTTTCTCGTGAACCTTTGCTCGCCTGACGAGCATAGGCACTTTTATTTGACCTCAGAGAGCAACTTGAAGTTTAAAATGAGAACGCTTAAGCTCGATTCAAATGGTACTGTGGCGGTGCCGTAAATACGGCGTAAACGCACGGTACGTACGGGACCCGTCCCGTTTGGGTTAGTAGTTGAGACCTTGACGGACGGGTTGATCCGTCGCGTAAGAAAATACGGCGTAATTTTTACGCCCGTAGGCGTAATACGTACGGTTTCATGCCCTAGGAGGGGGGATCCTAGAGCTAGACCGTGTGAATCGTACTGGACGTCCAGTACGCAGCTAACAATGTTTGGAGCCATGCGAAGGAGCTCGAGGCAGTCATCTGCACTTGCGCCATAAAATTCAACGCTGGCTAGCTGTTCCCAGGGCAAAAGGACATCTGATGGACGCATTCCCGCCTCCAAGCACACATGGTGTAACATTGGCGTGTGTCTGAACGCCGAGATGGCGTTGATTATATTGGGAGAGCCGTGCGCGGAGAGGGTAAGCCGCTCAAGGAAAGGTAGAGAGGCGTTCTCCTCGAGCCGGGAGAAGTAATGGAATGGGAGTTTGAGAGTCACATCGTGCCACCGCCGAGAATGACGATCGAGAACACCCAAAAGTGTTTTGTCAGGCTCTGTGTAGCTCCGGTTACAGACGGTGAGGGAAAGTGGCTGGGGTTCCGATCTCTGAAGCCAGAGATCCAGAAGGGCGACCCATTTCGAATCAATATAACCCCGTCCATCGTCCGAATCAAGTTCGATGCGCACATGGTTCCAGAGTGTGGGCGTGGATATCGCGATTGTCCGCCAGTCTCGACAAACGCGGGTAAAAACAAGAGGAGCCTCGTCCTGAGATGGATGGGTTCGTCTCCCAGTAGGATCTTCAAATTCCGGAAGACAATCAAGGAATATCCGGGATGTAATTTCGAAAGGCAAGGTTAAGACTGGGTAAATCAATGAGCGGAGCTCTTCCAACACGCCTGTTCGTGCCTCCTGGAGCGTTCGCAAGGAAAGCTCGAGACGAGATATCTCCGCCTCAATGTGCTGGAGGCGCGTCCGTAATTCGCTGGCGGCGGTCGTGAGCATCGTGCGGGAGATGATGGCAACACTGCCATCGGCTAAGTATCTGTCCGAACTCCGACTCTCTCTTTCGTCCCACTTTCCGCAGCTCAAACGTCTTGCGGCATACATGCGCTGGCGATCCTCTCGAAACATGGCATCGACGATGTTCACATCATCACTCAAAAGTCGATAAAACTTTACATAAAGTCCCTGGTAAGTGCCCAGTCGCTAAATGCGCCTACAGCACAGTTCAGGAATGCCCCCTTCCTAAAGATTTGTCCAACCCTTCATGCAAGCTTCATGAATTACCTTGGCCGCATCTCTATCAAGCACCTTCTGAGTCTATCAATGTCCGGATATCCCCATCATAACCGGACACTTTAAATTCTCTTCGGTATAGAGCATGCATAGTACGGGCATGGCAGACCCGGGAAATAATCGCCGTGGATGGCTTCTAATGATGGAAGTGGAGCTGGCTGGCAGTGGATGGCGAAGAGTCGCCGAAGACGGCCGCGGTTGCGGTGCAGAAATTTGCGAGCATCATGTGGAGGTGCAGGATAATACTCCTGCACGCCGTTTGTCGGCTCCACCCAGAAAACCACTTTCTAGTGTGTGTTAGGAAAACACTGGCATGGATCATACACTGTAACACCGTGACTGCGTCAGCTCAAACTTACACCCGCCATCACACAGCAAACCGTCCACTGCCAAGGTGGAGCGCGCACTGGTACGTTAGGGTACGGTGGAGCACGCGCGGGGGATTCAGATGAGTTTACCTGGGTCTATTGGATGTTTACCTGGGTCCATTGAAGGTGACGTATGTGTATGTGGTTTCAAAGTTTTAACTATAAAATGCGCGAGTAACGAGCGGTCAAGCATTACTTTCTCTTTCTCTTCTCAGAATCTCATGATCTCTTCTACCCTCATTGCCCTCGTGGGCCTCTCTCTTTATGTATCCGCTGAACAGATCCAGAGTGCAAATCCCGCGTGTATGTTTTATGATCGATACGCTGGAGGTAGTGGGCTGACCGCATTTGCTAGTCTTCAATGCAGGAATTCAAGGTTGTATCGCTGTGGCCAACAATGCGGACGGCGAACCTCTCATCATCCACGACTGCAATACCGACGATCTCGCGAATCAAGACTGGGAAGTCTCTTTCTTCACGAGAGAAAATTCGACCCCCGGGCCAATCAAGGTGTTCGGAGACAAGGTGCGCGTCTTCCTTGGAAGTTCCCTCCCTTTTTTCTCTCTTGTGACCGATGTTTTGTCAGTGCATCGACGTTACCGGCGGCGTCAACGCAGATAACACGAAACTTCAGATCTGGACTTGCGATACGAGTGAACCCAACGACAACCCCAACCAACAGTGGATCTCAGTGACGGACTCTACCTTCCAGTGGAACGGCACGAACAAATGCATCGATCTCACCGATGGGAAGATCACCGACGGCAATGTGCTCCAGATTTATACTTGCGACAGCGGCAACTCCAACCAGAAGTGGGCTGGCGAACCCAATCCCGATGCAGCGCGGTGGGTCCTTTGTCTGCCTACGTATTTTTCCAACTGAGCTGAAACTCTTTAATTCACAGAGCCCACCACGTAACTGGCGGAGATTGTAAGCTTCTCGCGTTTGGGTTGGCACTGCTCCTGAATTTTCACCTACAGTTTCTGCGGGTGGAGGCGGCCCTTACTGTATTGCCGCGGCCTCAGACACCAACGGCGCAGAGGTCGCCCTCGTCGCGTGTCTCAACTCGGATTTCCACACTACCTTCCCCGATGGCAACATCACCTGGAGCGTCCCCGTTGCGCCGCTCACTGGCCCGCTGAAGACGTTCGACGGTAAATGCCTCGACGTTCCCAACGGCTCTACCGCCAACGGCGTCAAACTCCAGATCTGGGATTGCGCTCCCGGCAACACGAACCAGCTCTTCCAAACTGACGGCGGGCAGATCAAATGGGTCGGACAGAACAAATGTCTCGACCTGACCGACGGAAACTCCACAAGCGGTAACCCTGTGCGTTTTCCCTTCACTTTCGAGTTGCACAGTGAGCGCTGTACTTAGCTTGTTGGCAGATCCAACTGTGGGATTGCGTAGTTCCGGACAACAACCCCAACCAAGACTGGTTCCTTTCAGGAGTCTGATTCATACTTAATAACTACCCGGATATAATCCACACTCTGCAAATTCTTGCACTAAGTACGCTCTTATGGACGAATTTAATGGACTATTATTCTTATTATCGCGCTGCCGCACCTTTCAAAGTTTGACGCCCAGCAACCTGGGATGCAAAGATTCCAGACCTAAGTAGAACGAAAATTAGTAGGAATAGCAAGTTCTTAATTGACCAGTATATTTGTTCAGAGTGCTGCTGGCGCGCTAAACGGGCGCCTAAAGTCGGGCCAAACCGGCTGCATAACCACACACATTCTTTTCTGAGTTGTTTTCGAATCGGAATCGATGCGTATCTTTGGACTTGTTTATCACCTGGCTGAATTCTTGCTGGTCGGGCTGCTGTAGAGCCTTCACTTGTTGGAATTGGGCTTAGATCCGGCAGTCCAATGCGCTTTGGACTTTCGTTACAATTTACCGGATGATGTTGCTCGAGTACCGCGTTCCTGGTGGTAATTTCTCGCTATCGACCCCGCTCCGCAATCGCATTACATCGCGATTCGCGCTCTACGGCCGTGCCATTCTTTGCAGATGCACCTTTTATCCGCGCCATAGGCATATCATTTCTTAAAGTAGGCTCGAGAACAATCTAATGGGATTAAAACAGCCATCTGGGTGAAAACTGCCCCTGAATCGTTCCATGCTGTATCTGCAACACAAAATTCTCTGCGTGTTGGCTCGACGAAAATTTTAATACATGGCTGCATCGTTCCTCCGAGGGTTAACGAGAGTCTAAGGTATTTCTCTGCTTCTCGATCTAGAGTTCCTCGAGTCCTAGGCATTTGGAAACAGTACTGTTTAGACACCACCGGAAAACGCCGTCATATTCAACATGTTTCCGAACGGCCAAGCACTTGCTCGTGTTGCATTTCCTAATTCGCTAGTGAATTTCAAACAATGAACGGCGGTATTCTCTGATACGCCTGTCAATGATAGTACAAGAGCTGTCCTGCAAGACTCGCCCATGTTCATAGGTCAGATTGAGTGAATCATATCTGTGTCCTTATCCTTCGAAGACGTCGGCTGAGCTACGATGCAGTGAATAGCAATTGGAATAATGCCCGGAGGAGGAGGACACATCGGCCGAGCCAATTAACGCCGTTGTCTGCGCGTTGGAACGAAACTCTGAACGCGGCTTGGCGATATTTGGTGCCCGGGCTCGGCGGGCCAAGAAGTATAATTTCATGTAAGTGGTAAGGTTGATCTGTCTTGCTTCAACTTCCTGGAACTCATTCCCCGTTTGTTTAAATAAGCAAGAAACCACAGCGATTTTACGGCAGTATTGTCCCACATTCTAGGAGGTTTTAAACATATTTTCCCCTTCCGGGGATCAACGGAGACGCTGACAGCTCTCACAACCGGTTATTATCAATATTCATTGAATAGGGCCGCCGTTGTTGACGGCTGACGTGAGAAGAGCAGGGGATCTTGTTCCGCACATCCAAAACACAGACGTAGCATAAAAGGCGGGAGTATTCAAGCCAGTATTCTATTCTTTCTCCACTAGCCCTCATGTTGTTTTGCGCCATTGCTGCCCTCGTAGGCCTCTCTCTTTCAGTCGCTGCTGAACAGATCCAGAGCTCAAACACCGCTTGTACGTCTCCCTGTGTGCATGAAGCCTGACCTTGACAATGCCTTTAGTCTTCAGCGCGGGGATCCAGGGCTGTATTGCCGTGGCCAACAATGCGGATGGGGAACCCCTTGTCGTCCACAACTGCAATACCGAGGATCTCGCGAACCAGGACTGGGAAGTCACGTTCTGGACTCCCCCGCCTGGGCCAATAAAAAATGCCGGCCCCCAGCAAATCAAGGTATTCGGAGACAAGGTGCGTTCAATAAAAGTCCCCCGTTCTGTGACTCATCTCTCCAGTGTATCGACGTAAAAGACGGGGTGAATGCAGACGGCACAAAACTCCAAATCTGGACATGCACTGAGGGTAACACCAACCAGCAATGGATCTCCGTGACGGATGCGACTTTCCAGTGGAGCGGCACAAACAAGTGTATCGATCTCACCGACGGGAAGATCACCGACGGAAATGTGCTCCAAATTTACACTTGCGATAGCAAAAACTCCAACCAGAAATGGATCGGCGAGCCCAACCCCGATACAACGCTGTGAGTGTTTTGCGCGTGTTTCAAACCAAAGGAAACTTATTATTCCGCAGTGTCAACCATTTAATTGGCGGAAACTGTAAGCATTTTGGTTCTCTCCCCCTGTGCACACAGTCTGACTTGACCCTAGCTTCTGCGTTTGGAGGCGGCCCTTACTGCATTGCCGCAGCCTCTGACACCAACGGCGGAGAGGTCGCCCTCGTCGCGTGTCTCAACTCGGACTTCCACATTACCTTCCCCGACGGCAATATCACCTGGATCGTCCCCGTTGAACCACTCACGGGTCCGCTGAAGACATTCAACAACAAGTGCCTCGATGTGCCCAACGGTTCAACCGCTAACGGCGTCAAACTCCAAGTCTGGGACTGCTCCCCGGGAAACACGAACCAGCTCTTCAAATTCCACCCCGGAGTCTCACAGATCGAGTGGAACGGGATGGGTAAATGTCTCGACCTGACAAACGGAAACTCTACCAGTGGAAATCCTGTGTGTTTTACTATTCTTCCCATCATGCGTTTGACCTTCGTGCTGAACGTGTTTTTTGGCTGACAGATCCAACTGTGGGATTGCGTCGTACCAGACAACAACCCAAACCAAGACTGGTTCCGTTCCAGCGTCTAAATGGCCGTCAACGTCTGCAAATCCTTGCACTACATTCTTTAAATGAACATTTTTGTTAGCTACCTTTGAACGATATTGATTTTGTCGTACCTACTTGGCAGTATCTATCATTCTTGTGGCATATGGTCTACATCTTCTTTTGTTCATGATGGATGCAAGTTGATAAATATCAGCCCCGATGCCTCACTACAACAAAGCGAAGTATGAGCTCAAATTTTGTTGTACCGTCTGTTTATAAGAGATAATTCCTCACTATTCTGCCACCATTCTAATTTATGTTAAGCTCAAAACTGGCTCGGGAGTCAACATGACACCAGCCTCGCATAAATCCGACTGCTTTGGTTAGACTGTTCGACTCTTTAATGTAGGTCTTTAACATGGAAAGATCGACGTTAAATGTGAGAAGGCGCAACCGACTCGGAGTCCAAGTTTGAGTGGTACACATTTTACTCGACTCTCCACTCTTACCTCCACCAGCTTAACCTACAAAAATACTAAAAGCTCCCGATTAGATCCGGCAGAAGCCTAGGCTCTCGTAGAAAATTTGTATCTGGTTTGGTAAAGCTCAATCTTGATCATCATAGACAGGTATATTCCGGGTGACCGCTCCCCCCATGCAAGATCTGCAACAGACCCATAGTTACCTTTGGGCTGCCAGTCTCGCGAATTCCAACAAGAATTCAAACCAATTATCAATTATTGTACGTTTCTGTCCACAATACTCGTAAATAAAAGCCTATCCTCTTACACCGCAGCAGTCCAGAAGTCGAACGTTTCCGAAGGCGCCCCGCTACACTGCCCAAGACCAATGATATCGGTGGTATGTTCGAGCTGCACGCAGAGGCCGCTGGGGATGGACTTGACTGAGCAACCGACGGCGAACTCTCCCCCACCCGGAGACGACGACGCGCCCGGGTTACACTGATTGCATTCGATCTCCCAGTTCTGCGTTCTGCAAAGTTTATGTAAACGGGTCATGTTCGTTCCCAACACAACTCGATTGAACATACTGCTTCCTGGAGTCAATCTCTTCCAAGGTCAGCAGCCCATTCACTACGTCCACGACTAGGCTGTTGTCGCCAGTGATTGCCCTGGGCCGTATTGTGAGTTACAAATCACGGGTTGTATCCCCAAAGATCGACATACTTGATAATGAAGGTAGGGTTGGCTGAGCCTGTTTGCTCCACGTGCCATGCTGTGCCTATATCACTCTCAAGAAGCGTCCCAGCGAGGACGGGCCATACACCCCATTCACGGGCGCCGGACATAATGAATACGGTGGCGCCTTCGAAATTCGGGCTGCAGGTGGCTTGGCGGGCGAGGGGCGTCGCGGAAACAGCGCCAATGATGCAAGCAACAGCGGTGAGGGAAGCGAGAGAGAGCATTAGACCGGGAATAAAGTGCACGACTGTGAAACTGAGGAGCAGATTGATGACCCTACCTTCCAGTCAGCTTGACTTTTATACGTTTTTCATTGGGCAAAAATAAGCTTGGCAGTGTTGTACGCCCGCTATTTCACTGCGCATTCTAGTTCCCGCCCGAATTAAACGAGTCTAAGCGGGGCGGACGCCAGAACTCATCGTTCTCACATCTGGGGTCAGCGAAATGGTCGGGCGACTCGGGATGTATCCGTGCAAGGGATTAAATACTATGCTGTGCCAGCATGGCCGTCTCCGTTTCCAAGAATCTCCACCCACCGCTTATACCCGTGGTGAAACAGTTGGGCAGTGTAAGCAAAAATATTCCAGTTCAAAATCCGCCGAAATGGGCAGTAATGCGCAGGTTGACAAGAATGTTCAACCTATGACGTGATCGGCATCTCTCATTGATCGGCATCTTCTTGTTCAACTGCGGCCGCTCACTGCGTTATGCTTTGCAACGGGCACCTCGATTAGAGACATTTTGGTTCGAGAATTTGGTGGGGCTACTTGAATAATAGATAGACAACTCAACAAAATCAGTCGAGGATATCATATTTTGCACAGACCCCATTCATCCCACCGTTCGCTACCAACACCTGCACCAACAATCCACAGGTCTTGTGGATCATACTTTCTCTTTATTGCGCTCAGCTTCGCATAATTTTCCCCAAAGAATGTCGTCTGGAAGTTTGGTTCAAGCACGTCCGCCTCGTTTAAGTAGGAACCGGCATTCGATCCTGCAATCTCCTCGAGAATCGGGAGCTGGTTAGTCTGGAAGTACTTGCGCAGTGCACGAATTTCAGTGAGGGAAGCCGAGTCTTGCCACGAGCTTGTTAACAGGAGCTGCACAATACAGAAAATTTTATTGAGTCTTTGACATTTTTGAATCAGAAATCACTAACGTGCGTCTTTGCGGTCCGCCACCCGGGGTGAACTGCGGAGGAGATTTTGGCATTCTCGGCTACTTGACCTATAAATCAAGACGATGGAATTCAAAATGGTTCGTGCAGAATATGGAGATTCAACCTCCTGCGACGAGATTTCCCAAAATCCTAACGAACGGAGGAGGGGAGTTGAGGAAAATAATCACAACTGATAAGAACCCACTCGTCAGCTCCATCCTCTAAAAGTTTCTTGTAAACTTTGCCCACTGTCGCAGGCGAGTTACGGTATGTCTGCGGCTCGATAAATCGGGACCCCAGAACGACATTGAGTCCAACACGGTCATCTGGCTGGTAGAGCGCATCATTGATATCAGAGTATGTATATTTCGAGGAGACCAGCGATATGCCTGGGAGCGCCAGTGAGGCGTTTATTAACGGTTCCAGAAGCATCATGCTCTGCACGGTTGTCGTGTTTGGCATGAACGTATTCAGAGCCATAACATACGAGCCTGGCGTTGTCAAATTTGGCACCAACCAGAAGTACTGGCTTGCGCGCACGGAGTCCCAGTCGAATATGTGCTGTGCGTGGACAGTGGCCAGGGACCCCGCGATAGTGGCATTCGCCACACCCAGAAGGATCAAGCTGGAGGTAGCGTTGAAGGTCGGGAAAGTCCGGAAGCTGACTGAACGATAACTCCCCAGGTTCCGGGGCCTCCACCGCGCAGGGCGTAGAAAACTAAAGGCTGCTCAAGGCGAGTTTGAGAGGGTGAAACGTATTAACTGACGATCTGGGTGCGAAATGCTATTGACTTGGAGCAATTCGCCACTCGCGATAACAACATGGAACTCTGAAATCAAGCTATTAAAATGTAGACCCAACAGTAGGTCAAAACCGCACCAAGAGCGTTATCAGCTGCAAGGCCGAGGGCCGGTGACAGTGCTGAGTGACCCGCGCCTTGCACGTAGCCTCCACCAGGGCACACTGTCGCCGACAACCCTCCTACCGCAACCTTTCCGTTCGCTTTGCCTTGTGCATAAACGGTGTTGGAATAAACCCCAGGACCAATAGTGACGGCAGATCCCATATCTTTGGACCCAATGAAGAACGAATCGGTAAAGGAGACGTTTTGGAACTTTGAAGTGCGGATGAGAAGAGAATTGGGGGCAGTCGACCGCCCGAGGTAATCATGCCCGGAAGATTTGATAGCCACTCGTAGATTGTGGGTGCGAGAAAATTTGACTGCAGCCTGCCCGAGAAATTACTATTAGTGCTCGAGATTAAAATTCTCACATGAATGGCACCTGGATATCTGCAACTGTCTCTGCCTCCACCGAGTAGATAGGGACATCGCCCTGACCACAAGTAGTTGCATTTCGTAAACACATTGAAGGGGGTTTCAGGTCATATCCCTGTCAATGTCGTTCAACAAACTGCAGCACGGGTTCTGCGCATCTCACCTGCTCCCAATTGACCTGAATAGATATGTCTGAGGCGTGAAACACTTGAGAAAATGCAGATGGTAATAACGCACTTGATTCATAGCTCCTGGAATTAATCCTCGAAATACTGCACTTTGCCATTGTGTGTCGTTGCATGCGCCACCTGGAAGACTAGCACAGTACTTCGCAGAAGGCACCACCGCAACGAGCCTTCCGGATATCGTCGCATTCAAAGCATCCCAAGCAGCACGACTGGGATAGCCATAACTGCCTGGTATATTGCGACAGACTGGTGATTTTGAAGTTGCATCGTCTGACGCTGCTTCAGGGCAGTGACCGAGTAAGGAGCAAAGTAAGAGCGCATAAGAGGTGGCGAGAACTTCATTTGGTGTCCGGATGGTTGCTGGAACGAAGGCGTTTATAAAGAGGGTAGATTTATTTTTTGTTGCGGTCCCGTTAAGGGACAGCCCGGACCCGTGTCCGTATTACTACCAAACATGCATCGGGCTAAATGGATTGTGGATCAAATGTTGGAGGGATGGAGGCATCCACCTATGGCAGAAATGTTGTCAATCACAACTCTTGGATTCTGCAGGCAAATTATTCCGCTGTTACTGTTACAATCCTCCATTATTCCGGAAGGATAATAGCATACCTTAAACGAGCATCCATTAGCAATGAATTGGCCAAAATTCGACCCAGATTCGACTCGAGGTTACCGGCTGTCATGATTGACATCCCAAGTCATGAACTATTTCTGTGAGGTCCGGGTCCTAATTGGTGTGACTCGAGTTGACTCATTCAAGTTCGGGTCCTCGTCGGAGGTTGTAACTTGTAAGTTATCATGGAAGCCTCCTGGTGTCATGGTTGAACTTGAGTAACAGTTGTTGAATTCTTTTGAGGTTACTAAGCTAAGCACAAAACACTTTTATCGGCGTAATCACGGCGGTCGCGGCCGCGGAGTATATACCGGGATCGGGTAAGATAGCAGAAGTCTGAGTCATCGCCAGACGTCGGATGGTCTGTAGCTAGACATAAAGTTGTTCGCAAAGGATAGAGATTGTCAGAGAGCCTCGCATGCCAGTGGGAGCAGTTCAAAACAATCAATCATAGTCGCGTTGCGTTCCGAGTCATGCGGATACAATTAAGCGCTGCAGTGAGAGCTAGGCACTCAGCAGGCCTGGGATCGCTGTAGTTTGGCCTCGAGAGACGTGTTGGAGTCGTGTAAGTTAAGTAATCAGCAGAGCGCGTCAGAGGCTGTCAGATGTTGAGGGCTCATTTGGGGCTCATTCGCGAGGTGACCATAAGGATGCCACGGGCAGTCTAAATTATATCGACAATTGGAGAATGGACAGGGAAACTGGAAAGGCTGAGGCAAGGCTGAGGACTGTATTCACTGCGACGTGGCATCATTGATGATTGCATCTTGCTCCGTTCATTGTAACGGACCACTAATGGTCCAGACTCTAGGCTGAAAGACCGTAAGAGGGCACAAACAAAGAAGGGTATTCAACGTCTTTGAGAGTCGGAGTTGTGGTCGGTTTTGACCAAAGCTCGAGCAAGGTTGCCGCTGCCGAGCGATGCCGCTTTGAGCCGGCCGGGACAATGTGATGAAAAATGTGTGCCGAGATGAGCGAAAGTTCGAAACATACAACATACAGGTTTCAAATTTAAATTGGACTTGGTATGGAGTTATCATTTCACGCGAGTTTCGTCCTCTAGGGGTTCGAACCGGCCGTCCCAGGTCCAAAACCGGCCGCTTTTTCTTGACGGCAAAAACGGGTTTTTCGACGGGTGCTCAGTATTGTTCTCTGGCAGAGATGTTGTTGATTCTTCAGTCACGATGATATTGCAGCTTTCCTCCATTGCCAATGAGTATTATTTCCTGATACGAAGGCCTTGCGAAGGCCTAAGGGCAGTATTTGACTGACCCGTTAGGCCAAGGTCTCGAGACCTGTCGTCAGCGACGGGGACAGGTCGCCGTCGGCGTCGAAGCCCTTTGAACTAAACTTACAATTTTTTTTTGACGGCAATTGTCTGGCAACCAACTAGCAACGGAGTATTATACTTTGATCTGCAGCATTTTCATCAACGCGTGCTTCGTCACACGCATCCGAAGGCGGGTTAAGCAAGCCGTCGACGTCATGAATCGCGGCGTTGTCGCGGCGTACACGGGACACTGGGACAGGCTCAGTTCTCGGAAGGAAGGACGGAAGGAAGGGAAGTTAGTACACAGCACGCCGGGCCCATGAATTATCGAAGGAGCTATTAGTGATTACACGGTATAGTCCCGATCCGGAATATCAAACAGATGCCGTTAGATGCCGCTGCTATATAAAGCCTGCATCAAACACTATTTTCCCAATTCCCATTTCTACCTATGCTTTCTTCTACCGTCTTCGCCCTTGTGGGCTTTTCTCTCTCGACCGCTGCGGTTCAGATTCAGAGCTCAAACAGCGCATGTACGTCCGAGTCTGCGGGTTGGTATATGAACCTCACTGCGTCTTTCAGTCTTCAACGCGGGAATCCAAGGCTGTATTGCTGCGGCCGAAAATGCAGATGGTGAACCGCTCATCATCCACGACTGCAATACCGAGGATCTCGTGAATCAGGACTGGCAAATTTCGTTCTTCACCAGACAAAATGCGGGACCCCAGCAAATCAAAGTATTCGGGGATAAGGTGCGCGTCTGGATATCGTCCACGCGTGATTCGAGTTCTTTCTGACTATTTCCCCAGTGCATCGACGTTACGGGCGGCGTCAACGCCGACGGCACGAAACTCCAAATCTGGACCTGCGATGAGGGTAATACCAACCAACAATGGACCTCCGTGACGGACTCTACCTTCCAGTGGAGCGGCACGAACAAGTGCATCGATCTCACCGATGGGAAGATTACAGACGGCAATGTGCTCCAGATTTATACTTGCGACAGCGCAAACTCCAACCAGAAGTGGGGTGGTGATCCCAATCCCGACACATCAAAGTAAGTCCTTTGTAGGTGTTCCAAACCAAGCAAAACTCATTATTCCGCAGTGTTAGTCATTTAACTGGCGGAAACTGTAAGCGTGTTGACTTTTTCCCCCTTCTGCGCCGTTCCTGAGCCTACTTGACACCCAGCTTCTGCGTTTGGAGGCGGCCCCTTCTGTATCACTGCGGCGTCTAATACGGACGGCGCCGAGGTTGCTCTCGTCGCGTGTCTCAATTCCGACTTCCACACGACTTTCCCCAATGGCAACATCACCTGGAGCGTCCCCGTTCCCCCGATTACAGGCCAAATCAAGACGTTCGACAACAAGTGCCTCGACGTGCCCAACGGTTCCACCGCCAACGGCGTCAAGCTCCAGATCTGGACGTGCACCGCCGGCAACACCAACCAGATCTTCAAGGTTCACGCTGGACTGTCGCAGATTGAGTGGAACGGAAAGGGAAAGTGCCTCGACCTGACCAACGGAAACTCCACCAGCGGCAACCCCGTGCGTTTTCTTGTCCCTCCCTACGTGGTGAGCGCTGACCCATTTTCGGTCTTTAGATCCAGCTGTGGGATTGCGCCGTACCAGACAACAACCCCAACCAAGATTGGTTCCGTGCGAGCCTCTGATTTAATGGTCCCGATCTAACTAAACCACACTCCGCAAATCCTTGCACCACATTCGTGAAATTTGTAACGACTGGACATTATTACCTACTTCTGAATTTAATTAATGTGTTCTCCTCCATACCGTGTTTTGTTCTGTGCTCTCAAGTCACGAGTGTTGAAATGAGCTCCTCAACTTTTTAGCTCATCTTCTGAACTGTCGATAGACTCGTTGCGCTTTCCAGTGAACTCCTCGATTTAAGTCATCTGTGCACACACCTGACTCCGCCGTACAATCTTTCTCTTCTCGCCCACAATGATAAGACACGTACAGCGTATACTTGAACGTCGAACCTCCTTCAACTCTAGCATCATCCTCTGGCTTGACTCTGTACATTTCCTGCCCTCTGTTGAGCAAATCCTCATCATGCGCAAATTAGCACTGGAACCGTGGAATCGCGAGGAACGGTCTAAATTCCAATGATGCCATATCATGACTTCATTGAGTCGCAGACTCCAGAGTTAGACATCCGAAGATATCGGAGCGGCAACAAGGAAACTCATGAATTATAACATACAAAAATTGGATAGGGTAATCATCATCGGGATTCGTGGTACGCCGGGCGAAAAATCATTGGAGCTGTCCAAGAGCCGTCTATATTCATCCGTTGAATATCCAAGTCCGTGTCATTATTATCCGGTGATAAACATATTAACACTCGTGCAGGGCAGATATGGCAATGGCACGCATGAATTTATTATATTGCGTCGGATGACCATCTTTTCACAGGTAGCTTGTATGGAAGTTTGGAGCCGGCTGCACGAGCAAATATTTTTCTTTCCCGGATACGCCCAAACTATTTTTCCAGAGCTTCTGAGAGAAGCAAGTCATTCAAAAACGCGATGGCGCCGATTCGGAAGTTGTCCGCGGTGGTATTGATACGGTCGGGATCATTGAAGGTAAGTAGCGAGGAGTTCGAATACTCGGCCAGAAAATTGAAAGATGCGCAGTCGAGCTTTCAGCGGGACGATTGGGATCCAACGTGTTAATGAAATTGACTGTAAATAAACTTAAGTTTACTTCGAGGAGGGATAGAATACCAAACTCACTCAAAGCATCGACAGCAATGGTTTCGCCCGTGGTAGTATTGGAAGTAAACCAGAGCGACGTGTCACTGGTGTGGTACGAGCCCAGCTCTGTATCCTTCCGCGCCTGTACACTGGTGAGTATTGAATCAAAACGTTTTTTCGACAACGCATGATATCAGGATGACGTACACCAGCTCCAGGCATCCTGGGTTTTAGATATGTGCTCAAGGAAGAATCTACGCGGTGCGAAGAAACCATATCGCCCGCGAATGCAGAGAGCCGTTTGTATTCCGGTCTGTCGGCAGATAAGTATTTAATGGACAGACGGTGAGTTGCGGAGACGTACGTCAACTGGAACGCAGTTCCTGTGCCAAAGGGGACCCCTATATCGAACATGTTGAGTTGGCTTCGAAACAGGTCAACGGGAAGATTACCTGGGTGGGATCGTCCGGGTATAGGATCCCTATCTTAGCCATTTCTTCGGGTGAACTCGCCGGAAGATAGCTGAATTGTTGTTGAGGCGTAAATTATATCCCTAAACGGCGAATGCAACACTTACATGGAATGCACGTATTCCAGGAATTCTGCATCTGTGCTACACCTCGCGGTCAAGGAAATGTGCCATCTGCAAACCAATACACGTACGTTACGTTGGCAGCCGTCAAAGAAAACAAGCTGTGTAAGAGTTAGGTTTGGTTTGCCTCTGGTTGCACCACACAACGTACGTTCCTTCGTCGTCGGCGTTCCCCGACATGACGGGATGCTGTCAATAATCATAACTATATCCTGCTTCCGTGCACTTGAAGCTCGAGCCCACCTTAGCGTACGCTCCCCACGAAATCGACACCATCGGGTCCGCCAAAACAAGATCCCCATCAATCCGTGGGCGCCAGACGAGCACGAGGCTCTGGTACGAGAAGAAATTGGGTGTTTTGTTGACCGTGGCCATGAAGGCGTCGAAGGGGACGCGGCGGAGACAGTCGAGCGTGTCGGGCGCCGCGGTACAGTTGTTCGCCGTCACGAGCCCATCGTAGTCGGACTGGCCGTCAGCAAGCGAGGGAAGGGTGGTCCCGGAGCCAGAGAACTAAACACAGGAGTTCAAAAAACAAAACTGGGCAGTGCTCGAGACTATATATGCTTACCATTACCGCACCACGGAACAGAGCATTCGAATTCTGTTTGTTGGTCAATAGGAGAAGGGTCGAGGATATCGCTCCAGCACTCTGTCCGCCGCTGGAAGGTTCATCAGACAGCACAAGCAAATGAAAGAGATAGAGGGGCTACATGACCACACGATGAGGATCTCCACCGAAGCAGAGACGTATTCTTGCACCCATTCAAGAGCAAATACCTCTGAAGAAAATATTCAAATAAGCAGATTCAACTCGTATGTTAGGAGCACGAACGGTCTCGCAGGCCTAGATTGCTAATCCCCGCAGTGCCGACTTCCTTGCTGCCAAAAAGCCGAACGCTGTGAAGTTTGTTTAATGTCAATAGAATGCACGTAACGTGGAAGTTCACCTGTGAGGCGGTAATTTATGGCTACAATAATCACTGGCTCATTGGTTTCGAGTGAGCGCTCGACCACCGGCAGCATATTGATATCGCGAGAGTTGCCGATCTGAAATCCACCTGGGAGACAATGCGATGTGAACGTGGTGTTCGTCAATTTGAGCGGTGGGTATTTACCACCGTAAATATACTAGTAGGCGTAGGTGTCATGAACAACAAGTGAGAGACAACGGAGAGCGCACCACGAAGACGGGGAACTTGGAGTGGCGTTCGAATCGGTAGGCTTGAAGACATCGAGCGTCAAACCTTGAAATGAAACATTTGAACACTTCGTCGGTGGAGAACCAAAGGTGGAACTCACAGTCTTCCGAAATGGACGGGTAGAGTGGAACAGTTCCAAGATTGAGTGGGGGAGTTACAAGTTGTTGGGGACAGGCCGGTCCAAATTCCGTAGCATTTTGCACACCATGCAGCAGTTTGGGTGTTCTCGGAATTTCAAACCGCGCACTAAAATCTGGCATGTCAATTCAAATAGGATATATGAAGCGAGACGTACGCTTGCGCAAAGGGAACACCAAGGAACATCGACACATTTCCGCTGGTCGTTCCTTGAAAACTGCCGTAGGGCAAGGAGACTGTAGGTGCTCCGGATGCACCGGGAAAAGAGAACAGAGGTGGATAGAGCGAGAACTTGAAGGAGGGGAAGAAGCATTTTTAAGATGAGTGAAAGCAACGTTCTTCTCGTATTTAAGCGGCGCTGCCAGTGAATAAATTCGATTATAAAATGCATGGATGTCAGCTGATTAAATCCTTGACGACGTCCCGCTACTAACGGGAATCGGTCAGCGGCAACGGAGGAGAGGCGCTGATCAATATCGACATCCCGCTGGGATTTCCACCGGATTGATCAGCATCACAAGGAGCTTAAGGAAATAATTTTCGTGATAGAATACGACAACACGGTTTACCTGGATAAACCAGCCGGTCCAATCTGCCTCCTCCTTCGCCACCAAGCCGAGATCTCTGTTTCTGCGGCACAAGGGGGATATTTATCCATGGCCAACCCTCGACGAACTGCATAGCGCGGGAGGAAATCACACGTTTCGGGAGAAGGCAAAGACGTACGATCGGCCAACGAGCGCCTTACAGCTCGATGCTCTCCTTCGCCTTGAACTTCCTCCCCGCGCGGTCCGCGGAGCGGAAGCAGAACTGGTTCCCGTGCAGCTCGAGCCGCATATGCGCGCCGTCGAGCACCGTCTGCAAACCCTCTGCGGGAACGGGTATGGGCAGCGGCGCATTCGCGTCGTGCGTCGCGGGCAGCGTCGAGTAGACTGGGACTGCGAAGGTGAAGATCGAGTTTTGCTTCGGGAGGACTGTTTTCAAGTAAAGATATTTTCGATGTCAGCACACCGATAATTGAAAGTAACGGAAGGGAAAAAAAACGAACCCTTGAGTTTGTTCTCCTTGGTGATCACCTTGAACGTCCCCTCGGTCTCGTGGATGACGATACCAGAGATCCCTAGGATGGCCGTGTTTTTACTCTGGTGGACTGCGATTGTTGAGGAACGCAAAGAATATGCAAGCGAAATGAATAAGCACCAGTCATTATAGAGCCATGAAAATCCGCCTTGAGGAGCTTGGGATGGATAGCGGCTCCTGATAATGGTCGCGGAGGGCCCGACGAAGGCTGCGGCAAATTAAGGAGCTCGGACATGTACCCAAGCCATAAATGATGGAGCGGGAGAAACAGCGCGAATCTAGGACATTTATTAGAGCGATAAACGCGAAAATAAAGACACCTACTTCGCCTGGCTCTGGTCAAACCCAAAAAGCCCAAGCTGCCGCGACGTCCCCTGCCTCCTACCCAGTACACCGAGCTTCTTGCGTTCCTTCGCCTCGCGGACTTTTGCTTTCTTCGCGTTGCGTTCCTTCCTCATCCGGCTCTCCTTCGCAGCATTCTCAAGCAGGAGCATGCGCCCCCTGACGCGAGTCGCATAGATTTCTGCGGGTTGGACGCCTGCGTGACCACGGATTGGACATATTTCGGCGTGAATGGGTCCGCCGCACTGAGTTTCAGCTTGACCGGCGCCGCCTTAGCCGCAGGCAGCTGGCGGTACAAGTCAATCGTCGGTTCCATGCCAAGAAGCCGCAGCCAAGCACCGACAAGCATCAAACCGGAGACTTCCAAATCGAGTAATTTCTGAATATTTCACCCACAAGTCAATGAATCTTTTGAGAAAATTGTATTTGGTGGCGATTAGATCATGGAATCAATCATGTCAGTGTAAACGAAAGATGCTAGTAGGTAGGCAGTAAGAAAGAAGAAGGGCGATTGGCGCGCCAAGATATTGCAGAGCAGAGCATCCTACTCCTCTTTATTCAGTCAGTCAGATTCAGCTCCCGCCAGAGTGCGGCGGCGGAGACGCAGCAGCGGGGTTCCCGAGGTACGCTGCACGGGGGTAGAACCCGCCCATCGCAGTCGGGTGCCACTCTTGCGCGGCAGGACTAATCGCCGCGTTCCCCCACAACGCCCCAGGCGCCTGACCACGCCCGGCACCAATAGCGCCATTGAACGCGGGCGCGGCACCAGGAGCACCCCACGGCGCAGGCGCACCACGGCCTGCAGACCCCGGCGCGCCCCAGCCCTGGCCAACCGCACCGCCGCCAGTCGCACGGCGCACAGGCACGACCTCGTCGTCGTCCGCAAGGAGCGCCGCAGAACCGAGCACGCCTTTCGGGCTCGGCGACCGGCGCGCGGGCGACGCGGAGCCGCTCCCGCTCCCGCTGTCTCCTGCGGGGGAGGGCCGCGCGATGGGCGATGGGCGCCCGATGGGGCCGGGGTCACCCAAGAGCGACGCGCGACGGTTGGATCCGGGCGCGAGCTTGGGCGGAGGGCCAATTGGCGCGGGCGTCGGCGAGAGGGGCATCGACGCGGAGGCGGGCAGCCCGCGGTGGAAGGACGCGGTGCTCGCGGCGGGGTCGAAACCCACGGCGCCAGACGGCGTGAAACCGCGGGGGCCAGGGGTCGCAGGGAGGCATTGCTGTTGCTGCTGATGCTGCATGGACGACGGGCCGGGGCCGAAGCCGTACGGCGGTGGAACGAACGCGCTGCGGGGCGACATGGGTTGCTGCGCCGCGAACATGGGCGTGGACGGCATGTGCTGCATCTGCGGCGTGAGGGGCGTCTGCGGCTGCGAGTGCGACATGGAGAGCGAGTGCGCGTGGATCGGCGGCACAGGGCGGGGCTGCTGTTGCTGCTGTGGGGACGGCATGTGAGCGCGCGCGGAGTTGGCCGTAGCGATCGGCATGGGTGGGGACACAGGAACGGCAATCGTGGGGGCGACAGGCGCAGTCTGCTTATTGAGGATCTTCTTAGGCTGCGCAACGGTTCCGTTCGTCGTCGGAGGGGCGGCACGCTGGTTGGACCCTGACGCAGCGGCATTGGCGCTAGGACCCGCGTTCGCATTCCGCGGTGGCGTGGGCGACGTCACCGCCGCAGCGCGCGCATTGGCGTTCTTGATCGCAGCAGCCCGTTGTTGCTGTTGTTGTGCTGCTGTTGTTGCTGCTGCGCTGCGAGCGCCTTGTCCTTCGCCTCCTTCGCCTCCTTCTCCTCCTTCTCCCTCGCCAGCTTCTTCCGTTCTTTCTCTTTCTCCTCCCTGTCCTTCGCTGCCGCCAACTGCGCCGCCTTCTCCTTCGCCGCTCTTGCTTCGCGCTCCTCCCTGGTCTTCTTCTCGCGGTCCTCACGGTCCTTTCTCTCCGCCTTCCCTTTCTCCTCCTTCTCGCGGCGCTTCCTCTCGCGCTCAACCTCCTTCTCCTTCTCCTCCGCAAGCCGCTTCCGCCTCTCATCTTCCTTCCTCGCCTTCTCCTCCTCCTGCGCCTTCCTCGCCGTCTCGCGCCTCACGCGCTCCTCCTCCCGGCGCTTCCGCTGCTCCTCCTCCGCCGCCGCCTGCTTCGCCTTCGCCGCCGCCTCCTCCGCAGCCTTCTCCGCCGCCCGCTGCGCCTCCTTCTCCTCCTTCGCCTGCTTTTGTTGCCTACCCACACACACCACACAGATTCAATCAACCTCCATTCCTCTAAAAAAGAGAGAGAGGGAGAGACGCACCGCTTCTTATCCTTCTTCTTCTGGTTCTGCGTCTGCTTCTTCGCCTCCTTCTCGCGCTCGCGCTCGTCCTCGTCCTCGAGCTCGCGCAGAAGCTGCAGCTGCCGTTCCTACAAAAGAAATAACAGTCAGCTGTTGGGGGTTTGTCGAGTGTGAATAAATCATACCTGCGCGACGCGCTCGCGATACGCCTGCAGCACGCGCTGCTCGAACATCCGCGCGGCGAAGATGCTGAACATGCGCTTGCCCTCCTCCATTTTTTGCTCCTCCGTCATCACCTGCACAGCGTCGTTAGCAACGGCCCACGAAAGTAGGGAAGGAAACGCACCTCCTCCCCCCCATCATCATCATCCTCCTCCTCATCTCCGCTCTCCCCGTCGTCGTCCCTACAAAAAAAAAAAACGAAGGTGCGTCAGCTCGTTGGTCTTCTACATTCGGATGGAAATGACGAGAAAAAGAAAAACCCAAAACTTACCCACTCTCCCCACTCTCCTCCTCCTCGTCCCCCTCGCTCTCGTCCTCCCCGTCCCCGTCCGACGAGCCGTCGCCGTCGCCGTCCAGCGAGGCCGCGGAGGAGGAGTCGTCCTATGGGAGGTGTTAGTGTTAGTGTTTGTCGGGAAGGGATGAATGGAAACATGAGGAAGGAGAGGGAGGGAGGGAGGAAGAGGTGGGAGGAGGAGATTGAGATGTAAGGAAGGAGGGAGAGCGGAGGGGGGAGGGAAAGAGATAGAGCTTCGCTGGGTCATGTCATGCCAGAGAGCCGAGTCCTCGACCACCCATGTCCTGCGTGAGTCCATCGGCATCGCGCGGAGCCAGCCAATGGTGCAAGCTCCCTCTGGTACATTCCGAATACCAGCGCCAGTGGACAACAACCACCAACCCCACTCGCGCACAGAGCCACAAGGCCAAAGTCATGAGCGCGCACGTCCCCCGAGCTTGCGTTATCCACACCCATTTCAGAGCGTCGCCTCCCTCCCACATAAAAAATAACTTCGAAGAAAGAACAAAACGCACCTCATCCCCACTAACACCCCCCGCCGCCTCCTCCTCGCGCGCCAGCCGGCGCTCGGCCTGAAAAAAAGAAACGAAGAAAGGTCAGCGCGGGTTCCATTATCCAATATAGAATAACCAAAAGACGGAGAAGAGGGAAGAGGGAAGAGGGAGGAGGGGAGGAGAAGCCGCAAGTAAATGCAGAAGAGAAAGGAAAGCGCGCGCCCGCCGAATCTAGAGGCAGGACCCCACGCTTCCTTTGTGCCAGCCCGCGAATACCGCAAAACCAGCAGCGCCAGACTCTAGACTCGGCGGAGCGACAAACTCGACCACGGCAGAGCGCAAGTCGAAGCTCGAAAGCCAAACGCCAAAGCTCGCAAGTCGCGCTCCAAGCACGCACGCACCTACGCACAGGTCTCGACCAAAAAAAAAAAAAGAAAAGAACGATCGAAATCGAAAGTCGCACAAAGTAGAAATTTGGAAGGGAATGAGAAACCGAGCCGAAAAATGAAGCAAAAGCGAAATCATCCGCCGACGCCGCCAGAAAAAGACATCCGCCCAAAAAAAAAAAAAAAAACATCCGCTCGAAAAAAAGAACGATCGAAAGCAAAAATATTCGGAAAAAAAGACGAATCAAGAAGAAACACACGAAGTAGGACACTGAAAGAGACGAAAACAAAAAAAAAAACCCACCAACTGCTCCATCATCTCCAAAAACTTGCGCCCGTCGTTCTTGAGCAGGTCGTCTGCCACGGTCAGGATCGAGGTGGGGCCTTCCAACGGCAAATGTCAGCATTCGTTCATCCTAAAGGAAGCAAACTTGAAAGAAAGGAAAGGAAAGGAAAGCAAGACGGAAGGAAGAGAGAGGAAGACCGACGCCCGCTCGGACATATATCGGTGGCACACGACCTCGCCCTCCTCGCCAAAATAGCGTCGGGCGCGCTCTTTTTCTTGTCCCCTCCAGCCCGAATGGCATCATATCGGGGCAGGTCAGGCACACGACACCAAGATCCCGCCGCGTACACGTGGCACCAACAGGCCACGCGTCCTGATAACCCGAATCGATGATGATGACGAGGCGGGGGCACGTGCCGCGTGACGGGACGAGGAACAAAGGAAAGTGGGGAGGGGAGGCAGAAAGACGGGAGGGAAGGGGAGGGGGCGAGAGGCGAGGGGCAATGGAAGGGGAACCCGCCCCACGCCTCCCCCGCCCAAAAAAAAAGATCCGAAGTCGAAAAAACCCCCGAATCCGAAAACCACCAAAGAAAAGAAAAGAAAAGAAAAGCACTCACCCCCAACCCCACTACCCACCCCCGCCGCGATCTTGCCCTTCATATCCACCCCACCCCCTCCCCTCCCTCCCCCACCCCCACCACCCCTCCCCCACCCGCATCACCACCCCTCGCCCCGCCTCTTGCGCCCCCGCGCGCCGCCGGCCGCGTAACAGGCGGCATCGGAATCGGCTTCATCCGCTCCTCCGCCTCCCCGTCGTCCGCGTCGGCGTCGGCGTCGTCGGGGTCGGCATCCTCCTCCCCGTCCTCCGCCGGGTCCTCCTCCCCCTCCTCCTCCACAGCGTCCAACTCGTCCGCCGGGTCCGGCTCCGGCTCCTCGTACACGTCGTCCTCGTCCACCCCGCCGTTGCCGTTGTTATTCACGAGCGGGGCAGACGCCGGCTTACGCCTTCTCCGCCCGCGTCTATTCTTCCCTGCCGCATTTTTATTCGCATTGGCGTTGGCGTTTCCGTTGAGCGAGGAGAGGGTGGGGGTAGCGGGGGGCGGGTAGCCGGCGACGACGGCGCCGTAGCGGTCGACCTCGACGCTGCCGGGGAAGGGGCCGGGCCCGGGCGGCGGGGGGAGGGTGCGGTTGGAGGAGAGGTATTGTTGTTGGTAGAGGGCGTATTGCTCGAGGTCTTCGTAGTACGCGTCGTAGAGGACTTGGAGCTCGTCTTCGATGGCGGTGCTGGGGGGGTGTTTTAGTATGGGGTGGAGCGGGGGACAAAGGGATATGGGGGGAGAGCGATGCAAGGAAGGGAAGGAGAAGGAGGTGGAGGTGGATGAAAGGGAAAGTGAAAGGGAATGAAAGAGAAACACACCGCTTTCTCCCACACACGGCACAACTACAACTATGCTTCTGCTCCTCCTTCATCTTCCTCAACACCGTATCCTTCTCCACCCTCACCAGATCCCGCCTCTCCTCCTCCGCAAGCGCCAGCCAAAAGTCGCGGATGCGCTCGCGCTCCTCGCTGCTGCTCGTGCTCCATATCTTGTTGTTGGTGGTCCCACCCCCATTGTTCCCCGCACCCGCAGCCTGCTTGCCCTTCCCCGCAGCGGTCCCCACAGGCGAGGCAGCATTCGGGTCCGGGGGAGCGGGGACGGGAGCCTTGGCGGCGGCGCGAGCGCTGCGCGGGGGGCGGGTGCAGCCTGCTGATAGGCCATGGGCTTCTTGCCGATGGAGACGCTGGAGGGCGGCGGCGGCGGCGGCGGGGCCATGAGCTGCTTCTCTCCCTTGTTATCGCTGGCTAAATTCGAGGCCTCTGCCCGCTTTGACAAGGTGGGTGAGGCTGAAAAGTATTGGTCAGCTTTTGATTGATCGTGGGACCCCCAAATAAAATAGAGATAAATAGAATAAAAGGATGGGATAGATACTCACTGTTGGACTTGGAGGGCGCGGAGGACGCGGTGGGGACGCTCGCGAGCGCGGCGGCCGCCTCTCTGACTTTACTCGCGAATTCGGCGTCGGACAGCTCGCCGTCGCGCACCCGTCGAGGCAGCGCCCGCCAATACGCCTTGTCGACGCCATTCAGCACCTGCTTCCCAGCCCCGTCCCCGTCTCCATCGTCCTCGTCATCCGAAAGACTATCGTGCTCCCCGTCGTCCGACCCGCCCCCAAGCGACCGGTACAGCTCCTTCGCCGTCGCCAGCAGCTCGTTCGTCGCAGCCAGTGCGGCCGCCGTCAGCCCCGACTGCCCCTCCACATCTACGTCCACGTCTCCTTCCCCGTTCTTCAAGTTGTACCCCGCATTGCGTCGCCCGCCGTGCCCGTTCACCGCTGCACGATTAACATTGCGCTGCCTTTTCTTCCCCATGCTTTTACTGTGCGTGCTTCGTGCTTCGTGCTTGTGCTTGGGCTTCGGGCTATGTCAGCATTCGCACCATCCCATCCACCGCATAACTACACACCTTATATATCCCGTCTTCTGTGCCTCCAAGTTCTCTTCCCGCCTCGCTTGTCTTCCCTCGTCCTTTCTCCTTTCTCCTTTCTTCTTCTCGCAATCGGCTACCACGTGAATCCCCGTGCTGTCGACCTTCCAAGCGCGGTCGTAGCCTTGGATTTTCGTCCACTTGAACGACTCGAGCTCGAAGTAAGCAAGTAGTGAGAGTTAGACGCGCGCCGCTTCCCAAACGCGTTCCGTGTCGGCAGTGGCGGTGGCTTGCTTTCAACACCGCCAAACACCCGATCGCTCGCGAGCGGGCCGTATCTGATCTTATCTCTTATCTTCCGTCATTTCGTTTTGTGAGTTACTGTACACCGACAGGACTGAGTAAAGCAGTGAGCGGCCCTGGGAACACAGATGTCGGAAAACAGAAGATGTACGCAGAGGAATTATTACAATCAATCTGTCAAGAAAAAGAAGAAAAAACCAAGGAATACGATATGACCTGACCCCGATTCGAACGAGGGATCTCCTGCTTACTTTCTCTTAGATTTGTTCCAAGTCCAGCAGGCGTGTTACCACTACACCATCAGGTCTTCCTTACCTATCCCATGACTCGGAACATACCTACCCTTATGACGTAAATCTGTTACTCAAGTTACAATACTCCAGGCTATATCGATAGACAGCAAAATTCAAATAGATGTACATAACAGCATCTCAAACAGAAAATGTCAGACCAAAAAAGAAAAAAGAAACGTCAAACTACATTATGACCCGACCCGGGTTCGAACCAGGGCCTCCTGCTTACTGTGTTCTACATCCCTTAAATTCAGCAGGCATGTTACCACTACACCATCAGATCTTCCTTATTGCACACATGGCTCGGAATGTACCTAACCCTTGTGAGGCAAATCCGTTGTAGTTACAATACTCCAGGCTATATTGATAGGCAGCAAGTAAATTCAAATGGATGTAACAGCATCTCAAAGCAGGAAAGATCAGGCCAAAAAAGAAAAGGGGAAAAAGAAAAATAATGAACAGAAAATCATTCATGACCTGACCCGGGTTCAAACCGGGGCCTCCTGCTTAACTGACTAATGGAAAGCTTCCCAAATCCAGCAGGCATGTTACCACTACACCATCAGGTCTTCCTTGCTTCACCCATGACTTGGAGTATACCTAACCCTTGTGACACAAATCTGTTGTTTCATTCAAGATACAATACTCCAGGCTAAAATTGTTATTGATAGGCAGCATGCAAATTCAAATGGATGTATTATGGAGGGAGGAAACGTCAGACCAAAAAAGAAAAAGGGGAAAAAAGTCATTCTAATCAACAATATGACCTGACCCGGGTTCAAACCAGGACCTCCTGCTTACAGCGTTCTACATCTATAAATTCAGCAGGCATGTTACCACTACACCATCAGGTCTTCCTAGTCTCACATGCACACATTACCAGTACTCCCTGTAAGTAGCTATGGCTATGGATTCAGAAAATGTATTGTTTAATCACCATTTGATCTACCCCTTCATTCATTCCGGCCTCATAACAAATGATTCATCGAGGTCAGACAAAAAGAGAATATAAAATAAAATAAAAAAATGAAAAATAAAAAAAAACCTGAATGATCATAACCTGACCCGGGTTCGAACCGGAGCCTCCTGCTTAACTGCCTCATGGCCTGCAATATATCCGCAAATTCAGCAGGCATGTTACCACTACACCATCAGGTCTGCCCTCTTTTTACACATGTCCTGGAAGATACCTAACCCTTGTGACGCAAATCTGTTGTTTCATTCAAGATACAATACTAGGCTATATTGATAGGCAGCAAGTAAATTCAAATGGATGTAACAGCATCTCAAACCAGGAAACGTCAGACCAAAAAGAAAAGGGGAAAAAAGTTATACTCATAAATAACATGACCTGACCCGGGTTCAAACCAGAGCCTCCTGCTTATAGAATACAGGCTATATCATAAATTCAGCAGGTGTGTTACCACTACACCATCAGGTCTTCCTGGCTTCACACATGACTTGGAACATACCAAACCCTTGTGACGCGAATCTGTTGTTTTATTCAAGATACAATACTCTGGGCTATCAATCATTATAAGCAAATTTAAATGGCTATCTCGAAGCAGAAACTCAGACCAAAAAAAGAAAAGGGAAAAAAAGTCACATTTGCCACCCTATGACCTGACCCGGGTTCAAACCGGGGCCTCCTGCTTACTGATCAGGGATTACAGTGTAATTTCAGCAGGCATGTTACCACTACACCATCAGGTCTTCCCTGCTGCACACCTGACTTGGAACATACCTAACCCTTGTAACATAAATCTGTGTGATAACTCAAATTACCCATGCCCATTGTTGTTATTCTTATTAATAGGCAGCAAGCAAATTCAAATGGATGTTTCATAGAGGGAGGAAATGTCAGACCCAAAGAAAGGGGGAAAAAGTTATACTAATAAATAACATGACCTGACCCAGGTTCAAACCAGGATCTCCTGCTTACGGTACCATTTTCTACATCCCAAATTCAGCAGGCATGTTACAACTACACCATCAGGTCTTCCTCACCTTACACATGACTTGGAATATACCTAACCCTTGTGACACAAATCTGTTGTGTAACTCAAGTTACAATACTCCAGGCTAACAATTGTTATTGATAGGCAGCAAGCAAATTCAAATAGACTCGGATATCGAAGCAGGAAACATCAGACCAAAAGAAAAGAGGAAAAAAATGCACAATATCTATGACCTGACCCAGATTAGAACCAGAGCCTCCTGCTTAATGGAACAGTTTTTGGCCAAATTCAGCAGGTGTGTTACCACTACACCATCAGGTCTTCCTCACCTTCCCATGACTTGGAACATACCTGTTCTTTGCGAGACATCTGTTGTGTAACTCAAGTTACAATTACTCCGGGCTATCAATCATTATAAGCAAATTTAAATGGCTATCTCGAAGCAGAAACTCAGACCAAAAATAATGTAAAAGAAAAGAAAATTGAAGGACAACAAGCATGACCTGACCCAGGTTCAAACCAGGGCCTCCTGCTTATTGGAAATTGAAGAATACTTAAATTCAGCAGGTGTGTTACCACTACACCATCAGGTCTTCCTCATTGCACACCTGACTTGGAGTGTACCTAATCCATGTAACATAAATCTGTTGTTTCGTTCAAGATACAATACTAGGCTATATTGATAGGCAGCAAGCAAATTCAAATAGATGTATCTCGAAGCAGAAAATGTCAGACCAAAAAAGAAAGGGGAAAAAGTTATATTAATAAATAATATGACCTGACCCAGGTTCGAACCGGAGCCTCCTGCTTATTGGAAATTGAAGAATACTTAAATTCAGCAGGCATGTTACCACTACACCATCAGGTCTTCCTACCCATCCCATGACTTGGAACATACCTACCCTTGTGACGTAAATCTCTTGTGTAAATCAGGTTACAATACTCCGGGCTATCGATCGTTATTGATAGGCAACAAGTAAATTCAAATGGATGTAACAGCATCTCAACAGAAAATGTCAGACCAAAAAATAAAAGGGAAAAAAGAATGGTAGCCATGAATAATGACCTGACCCGGGTTCAAACCAGAGTCTCCTGCTTACTGCACTTGTTTTGGGATGGAAATTCAGCAGGCATGTTACCACTACACCATCAGGTCTGCCCTCTTTACACATGACTTGGAACATACCAACCCTTGTGACACAAATCTGTATTATAACTCAATTACGCATGCCCATTGCTGTAATGTTATTGATAGCAGCAAGCAAATTCAAATGGATGTATCATGGAGGGAGGAAACTCAGACCAAAAAATAAAAGGGAAAAAGCTGTTTTGATAGACACATGACCTGACCGGGTTCAAACCAGGGCCTCCTGCTTATAGATTACAGCCTTTTTCATCACTGAATTCAGCAGGTGTGTTACCACTACACCATCAGTCTTCCTTGCATCACACATACTTGGAACATACCTGATCTTTGCGAGACAAATCTGTTGTGTAACTCAAGTTACAACATATATTGATAGGCAGCAAGTAAATTCAAACGGACGTAACAGCATCTCAAAAACAGCAAATGTCAGACCAAAAAGAAAAGGGGGGGAAAAAACAGTGGTTGTAAACATTCATGACCTGACCAGGTTCGAACCAGGGCCTCCTGCTTACTGCACTTGTTTTGGGATGGAAATTCAGCAGGCATGTTACCACTACACCATCAGGTCTTCCTTCCCACCCATGACTCGAACATACCTACCCTATGACGTAAATCTGTTACTCAAGTTACAATTACTCCAGGCTATATCGATAGGCAGCAAATTCAAAGGATGTACATAACAGCATCTCAAAGCAGAAAACGTCGGACCAAAAAAAAATGACCATACCATATCCATGGCCTGACCCGGATTCGAACCGGGGCCTCCTGCTTCTATACCCATTGGATTATTCAAAGTCAGCAGGTGTGTTACCACTACACCATCAGGTCTTCCTACCCCCACCCCATGACTTGGAACATACCCAACCCATGTAACATAAATCTGTTGTTTCATTCAAGATACAATACTAGGCTATATTGATAGGCAGCACGCAAATTCAAATGGATTTATCATGGAGAGAGGAAACATCAGACCAAAAAGAAAAGGGAAAAAATAAAAATAATGAACAGAAAATCATTCATGACCTGACCCGGGTTCGAACCAGGGCCTCCTGCTTATTGGAAATTGAAGAATACTTAAATTCAGCAGGCATGTTACCACTACACCATCAGATCTTTCTCAACTCACACATGACTTGGAGCATACCTAACCCTTGTGACACAAATCTGTTGTGTAACTCGAGTTATCTATGCCCATTGCTGGTAATCGTTATTGATAGGCAGCAAGCAAATTCAAATCATGTTCCTTAATTCATATACTTCTCCAAACTTCAGAGGTATCATTCAATCACTTACCATCGTCTCCCCGGACATTGGTCCTGATTCCAGATTCAGAATCATCGAAGCAAGAAAAAGAAACGCCAGGAAGAAAAAATCAAGTTCAATTTCAAGAAATGATCTGACCCGGGGGCTCCTAGGCCCCCGGTCACTACCTTACCGGACGGTCTGCGATAGAGTAAATCAACGCCCCAAAATGGCCATATCTCCGGCCATTTTATAGAGTAAAACAGACTGGAAAAGACCAAAGCTCGACTGCAATAGAATAAATCTCGCAGAGCGCGAGATTTTTTTTTGGCAAAGCATCCACATAAGGCCAAGGTGAGATTGATTCCGTAGACCTAGAATCGAGCTGAACGACTCAAGAGTTGTTGGAAAATGCGAGTAGAGGGTTGAAATGGTAGAGAAAGAGTCCAGAAGCGAAACTTTTGGCCCCTCACAGTGGAAAATGGGAATTTTGGCCCCAAATGTCGGTCCAAAATAGAGTAAATCAGGTGGCTGAACTGGAAATTTATAGAGTAAATCAGCCTTTTTCGGGCGCCAAAATCCGACCAGGCTACAAGGTAGTGACCGGGGGCCTGGGCTCCTGCTAAGGTGGCCAGTTTGACTTTTAAAATAAGCAGGCATGCTACCACTACACCATCAGGTCTTTCTTGTCTTTGATGATACTTGACTTATGTACCGTTGATGTGAGTGGACTCGGGCCAAAAATGTGTTGTTTAATATTATTGCACCCAAATTGCACCCCAGCTCATTGAGACAACAGAAAAGAAGAAGAACCTCACCCGGGTTCAAACCAGGGTCTCCTGACAAACCGCTGTCGTGAGTGGACTCGCCCCAAATGTACATCTGTTGTTTAGTTCAAGTCCAAATTAACATCTACCCAGCTCATTCAGACTGAGCTAGTATCAGGCAATGAATGTATCCAGAAAGAATTTAGAAAAAGATGTATCAAAAAACAGTGTCATCAAGCAGCCATGGGTTCGACCGAGGGTCTCCTGCTAAACTTCCCCAAAATTCAACAGGTGTGTCATCACAACACCGTCAGGTCTTCTCTTGCCTTGTGTTGAGTGATAGGAGTATAGTACCACAATTTAATGGTTGTGTGGAAGGAATTTTACAGCCCTCCTCGCACTTTAACTCTCAACTTTAATTTTTGAGGCTGGTCCGAGTAGATTGAGTACACTTCAATCCTTTCAATCTAATTGTCGCTAGCGATTAGAGGTGCCGATGTCCAGATGGGAAATGTACTACTGCTGTGCAGATCTCATTCTGGACATTATCCCAGTAATTGTCGAAAACAGCGGGGTTCACGAGGTGGGACATGACGAGAGAGGAAGAGAAAGGCAGTGACACATCGCTCCGCTGCAGGGCTTGTAATACAGGTCCCCGTGATAGTTAACAGCGGATGAAAGGGAATCTGACTGCCATATGGTCAGGGCAGTTCCCCGCCGCATGAAACTGATGATGTAGGTAATTAGTAGCTCCTCATGTTGTAAGTTGCCATTCAGATAAACCAGATATTGTCACAGTATCGAGCCATTTCAGAAAAACAGAAGCGAATTCATTCCTTGGGATGTAAGGAACTGGGAAGAGATACAGGACACCGATTCGACATCGGAGTCAGCTTGCAGAACGTAAAAATGGGACGTAATCGGCCTGCTGGTGCGGATCAAGGCCAAGTCGCAAATTTATCGCTAGAATCAATCGATTCGAGTCAGTTGCTTGTATATTGTTTCATTTTCAGGTTGATTAGCAGGGTGAAGAAGATTTCCGTCTGTCAAGTTCGGCGGTGAAGCTTGAGTTAAGGATTCATACGGATTCTTGAGAAAGCAAAGAGAAATTTCCCAAGAAGGCGTTTCGGTAGGGAAAGAACCCGTGTGCGTCGGTGGGGCAGATTCAGAGGCCATCATGTGCTCCTCCTCAATCTCCTTCTTCCCAAGAAACCAAGCGACCCGGGCCTATCGAGCAGTATCTGTAGACGAAACAAGTCTGAGCGCAAAGTATTGATGGTGCTCCGAGTCTGGGTCCGAAGCTGCAAAAGGTGAAACCGTGAAAGGAAGGAGGCTTTCCTAATTTGGCCTTGATTGACCACTCATCATTTTACACTGCCACACGTGTCTGTTCTTCTTCGTCCATCACACCACTCATGCCGCTAACACGTTCAACGGTGTGGTTGACTCTTGACTTGTGCTGCAGTGCGCCAGGCTTCCAACACCCACTGCAACGAGTGCGCGCAGTCAAGACTCTTTCAGATAAGTAAGTTTCTGTTATACTCTTGTGTAGTTTTGTGGTTAACGAATGATTTGTGATGAGTGCAGGCTGAACGTTCCGCTACCAACCTTGGTCTAGGTATGGTGTTGCCCCGTATCATATCATCCCATCGCTAATTTTTGTAGTGCACATCGCTGTGTTGGGGCGCATGAATAAATTTACCGCAGTGGCTGTGTTTAATACGCCGGGTAGCTGTGCGGCGTGCGTCGCAAACCCAATGTAAGTCTCGAACTGATGTCTTACCTTTTCAATCTCGCTGAAATTCAACAGCACAGGCATCTATGGAGTCTCCGTTAACAAGCACCCGGCGAAATGCTAGAGTGTTTGAGGGCGGCTCGGGAGAATGTGACCATATTCAACATGTTTCCTAACGGCCGAACTCCGTTCCTAAATGTTTGTGCTACTTTTGATTACAAATGACTGACCGAAATTCCAGTTGAACTCTACCATGCCGTCGGACGGACTGTTCCCGCAGGCAAAAACATCCGATGCCATAAGCACGGATGGCATCCTCTAATATGTCTATGAATGATAGTACAGTTTGGAGTGGGCCTACTCGGGTTCACGAAATCGGAACGAGTCGAGAATAATTGAAATGGTACGACACACTCTTATCCGAGCCATACACAGCGTCCTTAAAACTCCCGATCCCCGAGTATTCAGAGTACGAGCTTTAACCGCAACATTGTCACATAGAAAAACTTGTGCTTACTAGTTCCTCCGAACAGTCCGACAGAATGGCAGAGATATACGTGGATTCTGTGCTAAGTCATATCTGTCGCGTATCGACAATACTCACAGCCTTTGCGTGGTAAGTCTCAAGTTATTCACTAAAAAAGCTGGACGTACCTGTTGTTGCGGTGACAAGAATAAACGTGTGCTGGCCTCCATCAGGAGGCGGGCGATCGACCCATGTCTTCGAGCCGATGCTGCATTTAAGGCCCGTCCAAAATGCTCTCCTTGTGGATCGACGTCTACACCCATCTCGATGAGATAGTGGACGATGGGCTCGTGTCCGCGGTCTGACGCGGCCTCCAACGCCGAACTAAATCGTCCTCCTGACACATTCACATCGGCCCCGTTCTCGACGAGGAGCCGAACCAGCCGCTCATCTCCCTTTACCGATGCTGCCTGTAGTGCCGTTCCGAAGTATCCCCCTTCTGAATTCACATTGGCACCCTTCTCAATGAGGAGTCGAGCCAACAGCTCGTGTCCCTTGATCATTGCAGCTTGAAGTGGTGTTCCAAATTGCCCTCCTGGAGTGTTCACATCAGCTCCGCTCTCAATGTGAAATCGAACCAAAGTCTGATGTCCTTCGTACGATGCAGCCTGCAGGGCCGTTCCGAGTCCTCCGGCATGGACATTCAGATTAGCCCCCTTCTCGATGAGGAGTCGAACCACCTGCTCGTGTCCCATCCAAGCCGCAGCCTGCAGCGCCGTTCCGTAATATCCTCCTTCTAAGTTCACATCAGCCCCCATCTCGATGAGGAGTCGAACCATCGACTCCTCTCTGTTGTATGATACGGCTTGGAGGGCTGTTCCAAAATGTCCTTGTAACACATCCACGCTGCCACCCAAATCGATGAGGAGTCGAACCAGTGCCGCATTCCCGTCCATCGACGCAATTTGTAGTGCAGTCCCGTAGTATTCTCTCCCGTAGATATAATAATATCCCATCGGGGCATCCAAGTTGCCACCAAACTTCGATAGCAGCTTGACCATCTCGATGTGGCCACCATACAAAGCCACACAGAACGGAGAGTGCAACTCTTTGCGTTCAAATTTCTCGTTCATCAGAAGATGTTCTGCACTCCTGACCAAGTTGGAGGATGCCAAAATCCACAATAGGGAAGGTGATGTTGGCCAACGTGTATGATTCCAAGGGAAAACTGTCTCTTCTACTGATGCCCAAAAAATCTTGCATTTCACCGCCTGATTGAGAAAAGACTTGATCTGATCTTCAAGTCCAAATGCATCCCGGGTATGGTGGAGGCAATATTGGCAGTATTCCATCAACAGATATTGTTGGTGGAGGCAATAGTATACCATCAACGGATAATGTTCGAGGTGTGAAAAATCCACGAAGGCAAAATATGTAAAGCATCTTGATGCAATTATGGTGTGTGCATCTCGGAAATGAGGTGCCTGAGTGCTATCCAAGTAGCCCTGCGTGGTGTAATGGACAAGTCGAACCGCAGACATTCTGTTGTCGACAATAAGGAGGCCGGCGCAAACCGATAAGACAATGTCAATGTCCAAAAGATTATCAACGTCGCGAGTTGTAGCATCTGGTTTGATTGCTAAAGCTTCGCAAAGCTCTTCCACAGTCAAAGGACGCTTCGCATTTGCAACCCAGATTAATGCCAGACGGGCCACTTGTTTATCATCGTCATTCTGTTGGTCTATTCGCTCCATTGTGCTGTCATATGCGCGCTTTGAATCTTTTGGTAGTTGCTGTAGCGCTTCTCGCACCGCCGTGACGGTGTTCTTCGTAGTAAGGGATGCAACATTGAGTTTGGCAAGTAGAAACCTGAACGAATGCTATCGATTAGATGAGACTCCGGAAATGGAAACTATGATACCCACATTCCTTTAACGCTGTCTATGATTTTGGATTGAATTTCGTCGCGTAATTCTGGTCGAGATTCAACATGCTTCGATAATCGAGAGGATTTTGGATGTGTGTGTCGACATATCGACGAATGTCCTCGTCATCTGCCTGGATCTCCAGTAGCTGCACATCCAGGAAAAAGGGAGCGAGAGAGATGTTGGGCCGGGAAGTTATCATCAACTTGATGCAGGGTCGACCGAGCATCAACGCTGATAAATATTCGAGTAATATGTTTCGCTCATCCTCTGGCTGTTCATCCAGGGCATCGACGACGAAATATATCTTTGAATATTCCGCAATCACAGAGCGAAGCGCTCTCAATATTTCGTCCACGGAAGGTCGGGTGTTTCGGGCAGTGTGGTAGTTATAAATTTCGGCCACCATAGATGGGATAGGTTTGCCCACAAGAAGCTGTTGGCACACACCGGAAAGAATATTCGAAGGAGTCTGTGTTTCAGTTTCCTTGTGGTTCAGATATACGCATGCGACACCGATCGAACTGTTTCGAAAGTCAAGCTGGAGATGATTAACTACAATTGATCTAGTTAAATGTTCAGTTGGCTAAATACAGAGCAGATCATTCGGCACGCACGAAAGAACAGTCTTTCCGCCACCAGCTGTTGATCGAAATTAGTAGACAAGACTGTCTGGAATGCAGGGAGACACACGCAGTCCACGGCACCATAAGACGCTCCCCGAGCTCGATTCCCAGGCTTTGAACTTGGGATCGGAGAGCAGCCATTCACCAGTCCCGGGTTGCCGAGTGTTGAAAAGATCGGCTTGTCGCTGAAAGAAATTGAGGGTCGTCATCCATTCACATACAGTTTTATGCTGAGCCGCTGGCTTGACGTGAGTTTGAATAATTTGTCTGGAAACACGGTCTTTACCGTCACTGCGCTCTTGCTGTGCACGGACATTTGCTGCCACGACTGCAAGAATTTCTGGTGCAACTGTTAGCGGCAGCCCATCACTCAACCAATGGGATACTCACCACTCTGTTGATGACTTGCATCTCTAAAACAATTAAGTGCGCCCGATTCACGGTTACGGAGATAGATACACACCCAATGTTCATCGTAAGCCAAACATTGATCAAAGACTTGATACTCTCGACTTCGTCCAGACATTCTTTTGACTCCTTTTTATTCCACAGTGTCCACGTCAGCTGTTTCGTGAATTTCAACCGTTCCCGTCTTCGGCTGGCCATTTGGTTGCGAATCGCTCTATCATAGTATTGAACCTGCTCAAAGGACCCGCTATCTGCTGGAGCGTGCTTGTAGAGGGACTAGCGGAGACGCGTTTCTGAAGCTCCGCAAGCAGCAGCTTCAGGTCGTCCATCTCCGCAAACAACTTCAGTTGTTCTCCCGGCGCATTACGAAAATCTTTGAGATATTCGCGCGCTTTCAACGCCGTGTCGACGAGCTGGATGATACTGCCGATAGTGCTTAGTATGTCGACCATGAGAGATGAGGCTAAGAGCTGGAGTAGAGCTGTGGGCGATGACCACTGGATGGCAGTCAAATGCCGTGAACATTGCAGCAGCTTGCTCGGTGCGAAGTTCCACAGCCTTAGCGGGCGTGTAAGATGACCGACTATGTCGGCCCGAAAGCTCCAGCGGATCGCCTGCGGGTCCGTTGGAAGGGACGGGGTTGGAGAGGCAGACGTCCTAATCTTTCTTGTCTATGGCGCTATCAATTGCAAGACAAACGTTCCTCAAAAAAAAAAACAAAACAAAAACAAAACAAGAAAGTCACTTCCACAGCCTCCAGCTGCCAGGAGGCTTCCCAGTTTGGCCACCCATCATTTTGCACTGCCACACGTCTCTTGTTCTCTTCCAAGTCTATTGGTCCGTGGCTGGTCTGCCTGGATTCCTAGTTCCGTCTTAATGTGGCCCACGATGCGACCATATTGCTGCTCGAACCGCCGACTCGGCTTGTTCTGAAGGACCGAGAAAGTCCAGGTAGATTTACTGCAACTTTGCGCCGCAAAACCCGGCCGACTAATCTTGCTACATGTTCACTTTTCGCAGGTTCCTTTAATCGATTTCCTCCAACACCGGACAACGAATTCCCTCAAACAAAAAGAAGCAAAAGATTAATCCCAATGCCGCGATAGCCATTGTCGGCCACATGCTCTTCCGTCCCGGCATCCCGGTCCCCTATAAACCAAAGTCAAACTGGCGTGTTTTTACCCACACCTTGCAACGACCATGGCCCACGTCCTCGACGTAGATTTTGCGCGATCGCACTTCCCTGCCCTCAAATCCGGCTTCATTTTCGCTGACAACGCGGGCGGAAGCCAGATTACCCAAGGCTCTATAGGTAGGTTGGAACGCTTGAAGACAGCTTTTAGATAGCCCACAAGATTTTTTACAGATCTCATCGTCGATTATCTTGCGAACACCAATGTTCAGCTTGGTACGGTGCCTTCTTGAAAGCCTGTTTACAGATCTCACCGTCGATTAACAGGTGCGGACTACAGCGTCTCGGTGACCGCAACGCAACGCGTATTCGGCGCGGCGGAAGAGGCGCGCAAGCTGTTTGGTGCCGAGGACAAGGACGAGATCATCTTTGGCCCCAGCTCGACCGCCAACGTGGAGAACCTCGCGCGCGGGCTTGAAGGAGACATCAAAGAGGGCGACGAGTTTATCATCACCGGTGAACATGAAGGTCTGCTCCATCCTGTTCTGCTTAATCTGCGCTCACATCATCCTAGCGAACTGTGGGCCATGGAAAAAGCTCGCGGCGCGGCGCGGGGCTGTGATCAAGTACTGGCATTCCACGCCGACGAGCCCAAACAACCCGTACTCGCTCAGTCTCAAGGTAGAGGAGCTGCTGCCTCTGATCTCAGCCAAGACGCGCATCGTGGCGTTCACCGCGACCTCCAATCTCCTCGGATCGGTTGTTCCAGTCCAGGAGATCACCAAGGCCGTACGGGCTGAGGCGGCTGCCAAAGGCGCGACTAAGGTAGAGGTATCCATCGATTGCGTCGCCTACGCCCCGCATCGTCGCATGGACGTCAAGGCCTGGGATGTTGTGCGTGCACATCTTTCCTAACCTGACCCTCACCTGACTGTCTTCTAGGATTTCTGCGTCTTCTCCTTCTACAAGGTCCGTTACCTTCTTGGTCATCGAGCTCTCAACTCACGTATCTTTCATTCAAGGTCTACGCTCCCCACATCTCGGCGCTGTACGTCCGCGCCCCTGTGCTGGCGTCCTCCGTTTCCTCTATCGCGCACCACTTCCTCAAGGCGGAGCATGCGTACAAGCTGCAACCCGGCGGACCCGGCTACGAGACCGTTTACGCCACGACGTCCGTCATCCCGTACCTCCTCTCGCTCACGCCGGCCAACGACCTCGCCGCGACCTTCGACGCCATCGCCGCGCACGAGGTGAAGCTTGTGACGGCCCTGCTCTCTTACCTGATGGCGCCGGAGCAAGTCGCGCGGGGGCTCCGCGTCGTGGGCGTGGAGGAGCCGAGCGCCAACCGCCTCCCGACCGTGTCCTTTGTCATTGTCGGGGACCGTCCGATGCGGAGCAAGGACGTCGTGAAGGTGTTTGATGAACGCGGCGGGGTGGGTGCTTCCTCCTACACTCTCCCCGATTTAGGCTCATTTTTCGCTAGATTGGAATCCGATACGGACACTTTTACGCGTATACGCTCGCGGGCCAGCTGCCGCCGCCGGTGGATCAGGAGGAAGGAGTCGTGCGGGTGTCGCTTGTGCATTACAATACGCTCGAGGAGGTGGAGAGGATCATTAAGGTTTTCAAGGAGATTTTCGCGTGAAACATGTATCTAGCTTCGGATGGCAAGGAATTATTGACTTTACCTTTTGTCCGCCTTCCCAAATATCCGGATTTTTTTTTACTTTTCCAATGCACTTTGTGGGATGAGGAACAACTGCCGTGATCGTCGCGGCTGCACAGCCTCTGTGCTCCTTACGTCCTACCTCCACGACGCGCGCAGTATGCTCTACGCTGGATAGAGCAGGAATCTACAGCTCATACAATGTCTAATGAACGACATCTCCGGGACAGGCGTCGGCGACGCTCACCTTTTGTCTCCTTTCTCCACTCATACCGAATATTCTTCGGCGCTCTCATTTTCTCGGTGGGGACAGCCATCTTCGTGGCGATTCACCTCGGTTTCTTCTCGACGCTGCTTATCTACATCCCCCTGGTCGTCATATGCGTCCCTGCGCTCACCATCTTCGAGGCAACGGACTACCGGAACATGCGTGCGTGGCCGAAGCGCCGACGCGTGCGCTTCGGGCTCTGTGTCGCGTGGTGCGCGTTCCTCCTTCTCGCGCCGACGTATCCCACTTCGGGACGGTCGTCGTACATGAACCCGAACATGCCTCTCCCCGTCCTTAAGGGCAACGGCACCACGACGTACTTCATCGCTGCGAACCTATACGACTACGGCGTCCACCTCCCCGTGTGGACGAAGCAGATGGCCCTGCTCATCCGCCACCTCGGTCAAGAGAACGTGTTCGTCTCCATCTACGAGTCCAACTCGCACGACCGGACGAAGGAGCTGCTCCGCGCGTTTGAGAGCCAGCTGCACCGCGCGGCGGTGCGGAATCGGGTTGTGCTCGATGAGGATACAAGGCGGCGCGACGGATGGCAGAGTAATGGCCATGAGCGCGTGCAGTACATGGCGGACATGCGGAACAAGGCCCTCGAGCCCCTCCAGGATGGGCTCGCTGGCAAGAGATTCGACAAGATCATATTCTTTAACGACGTCTACTTTGAATGGAGTGCGTCCTCATTTATCTTTTTTCGAGGCAGCTTGCTCATTCATGGACAGAATCCATTATACGCTTACTTGACACGAAGGGCGGGGACTTTGACCTTGCCTGCGGCCTTGACTTTGACGGAATAGGCCTTTATGACACGTCAGTGATCAGCAAAATGCTATATCCTACGTACTGATTATTCCCTTTTCAGGTGGGTGATCCGAGACTCCTGCGGTGAGCGTACCAAGGAGATATGGCCGTACTTCTCGTTCGACAGCGTTGCTGTCGAAAGTCTGCGCCGAGAGGTGCCCGTGGAAGTCGCGACATGCTGGAACGGCGTCGCCGTGTTTGACGCCAACTGGTTCCTGCCTCCCAGTAGGTGTTTCATCCAGTCCGTAAGTCTTTTATTTACATTTTGACCAGCCACTCCGCCCACCGTTCCCGCGGGAAGTCCCCTGAAATTCAGAGGCGACACCCCGTGTCCGGAATCGGAGTGCTTTCTCATCTCATACGACATGCATCTGCGCACCGCGCCGAAGCGTCCCCGCATATTCGTCAATCCTCAAGTCCACGTCGGTAAGTCGTTCCTCTTTCACTTTCTTCGCGTTCGTTGAGGCATGAAATATTAAATAGCATACACACCGCACAACTGGCTGTACTACGGCAAGCTCAAGCACCTCAGCTTGACGCGGCCGTGGCGAGTGGTGTGGGAGGACTGGATCGCGCACCGGATGTTCTGGTGGGTGTCGGACCACTATTGGCTCAAGGACGAGGCGTGCCCGTTCGAGCATGAGGGGCTTGTCAAGGCGGATCATTGTCCGCGATAAAAGGACTGTACATATGTATACTATAATCTGGGTTTCAAAATCTTTCGCTGAGGCGACATGAATATCAACTAAAAGAAATACTGGAATGACTGGGGAAGTTGATCAATCCGACTTGTCGCTAGCCTGCTTCTCCTTAGCCTGCTTCTCGTTTTCGTGTGGGGTCTCTGCTGGGATCTCTGGGCCTTTGTAATGGAACCGACCATCTGCAGCAAAGTGAGATCGACGACAATGCATCAACGAAGGGCATTACTGATGAGATACCAAACCGCACTGATCGCCGCAAACCCGACAAACACCACGGACGCGTAGTCTGCATTAAACACATCAAGCTTAGCGATCTCCAAAAATTGTTGGCTACGCACTCATCGTAGTTGGCGTTGTCGGGAGCACCGCCGGCATCGAGAACAGCACCATCTCAAACATCGCCCACACAACCGCAATCGCGTTCAGCGGTCTCCCCGCTTTTCCCAAATAAAACGGCGAGTCGGTCATGTCCTTCCGGCCGTTTGCCAGAGAGATCGCGACGGGCATCGCGTAGCTCGCGCCGAGGCACATGACTGCGACGCCAACGAATGCGTTGAACGCCGCGCTCGAACCAAGGTAGATGAGACCTAGGAGCAGCTGGATGACGGTCGACAGGAGGATCGCGTTGAGCGGGATCCCGCCGGCGAGCGTCTTGTTGACGTGGGAGAAGATGTGGTGGAAAGGAATCGCGGCATCCCTGGCGAAGCTCCAGGTAGCGCGCGACGCGGCACAGGAGATGGAGATGGCGCAGAACATGCCGATCCCGAAGACTTTCCCAATTATTTATCAGATTGAAAGGATAATAGAAAGGGAGACAGACTGATAAACCACTTGAAAAGTTTTTAAGCGCATTGAGGGTTAGATAAAAAGCAACAACCTACAAGACCAAATCCACCTCCTTTCGAACCCATGATGAGCTGAAACATCACGCCCACCGGCTGGCCACCGGCCACTGGTGGGTGAAAACATTATCAGAGCTGTTCTGGACTTGCCAGCGCGCGACATCATACCAGAAAGGAGAGTAGCGATATCAGGAAGGGTAAACAGGATCGGGACCAGGAAGACGACACCGCAGATGAAACCGATGGGAATCGACCAACGATGGCCCTAGGAAGGTCAAAAGATGGGTTGTGCACCTCTTCAGCCATGCTTGCGACTAAGATGAATCAATAACCAGTTCTTAGAGGTACAAAAGGGCTCACTCATGCCAATAGCAGAAAAGGTATAGGCTGTTCTAACGTCAGGGAATGCGAACTGGAGCCAAAGATCGATCCTCACCAGGCTAATTTGTCATATGATAGGTTGAACGGTCGTCGTAAGTGAAATTAAAAGTGGTAACGTACAGGGAGCAACCCGATAAAGAACGCCCATCCCGGCGTCCAGCCCGACGGAGAAGGATCGAAGTGACCTAGTGCGAAAGCCGCAGAATGACGCCCAGCAGCGGCTTTCACAGAAACGCACACAAGAATAACTGGCAGCGCATGATTCTAAAATATCTTTTGGAGGAAACAATTCCAATACCAATAACACCCAGAAGCGTCCAGTACGCCGAGATCACCTGGAGCACAATGAATACCCCAGAAAATTCGAATGGGAGACTTACGTCAATCGTAGGGAGAATATGGTTGAAAAAGATACAGAAGATGACGGCCACGGCTGTAACTGCAAAGAAAATTAAATCTATGAAAATTGAGCCAAGTGAACATCAAACATGGACATTTTGAACTAACAGTGTGCCAGGGTTTGACGACCCAGTCGGGTAGATAAATCCCAGCCCCAGCGACAATCAATTGGGCCGTTCCCTGGAAATACTATTTAACGAAGTTGCAAGGGGGAAAAGAAGTACTTACGAAAGTGACCGACAAACTAATGGTCCAAACGCCGACCATGGTCAGCCATCCGTTAATCCACGAGAAGAGCAGCCGATGCGGCGGGGAGGCGAGTCGGAAGCACCAATAGTATGCGCCTGAGGTACGGGTCAGTACTGATGAAGCGTCTGTCGAGAAGAAAATATTACCTGCAGAAGTAGGATATTTTGCACAGATTTCGTCCAGAGAACATGCGAGAGGGAGGGTAAGAAAGGAAACTGCCACCCAGCTTTAAAGAGGATTCAGACGAGGGAATAATGCGAAGACATGGTATTTACCCCCAGATGATTGTTACAGGGCCTCCGGCGACCAATGATGTGGCTATCGGTGCGGCAAGACCGTACGCTGCAGTGGAATGTAAATAGTGTGAAGAGATTCCCACAGGAATAAGGATAACTTACGAACGGCCATGATGGCTTTTATCGGTGTGTCGGGTTAGATATCCAGGCGTGAATGGACAAGAGGTTTACCGAGGGTCACTGCAGAGAGAGCCGTTCAGGCGTTCTCGACGATATGTATGCGCATACGTACTGAATAAGATATGGAACAATCCCCGAGACTAGCACCGGCAGATGAAAGAGAGAGTTCCCGGGTCAGATTCCGACGCACCCTGGTGAGTTCTTGCTTGTAGCCCAGCTTCTGTAGGTCGGCGGCGGCATAGCTGTCCTGGAGGTTGGAGCCGTGGGCTCCTGTATAGGATTCGTCTTGCATATCGAATAAGGACGATTGAGAGACGACAGCCGGAGGTTAGTGGGAAGTCTCTTGTATCAAATGGCTTTGGTGCGATTCAGCCTAAGCAGAATAGAAGCAAGAAGCTTCTCGGCATCGCCGCAAGACCGTGGGGTTATGAAGCACGACCGTGGGGCTACGGGCCAGGCCGCATTATTCGATTGAAGCGCGGGCAAAAAATCATAAAACAAGCCTCTCAAGTCATGGATTGATGCTAATTCCCATGGCCAACATGCCAGCCAAATGTTTAACTGAATCCTGAGCTGAAGGTGCAAATTTGATGTACCGAGAAAATCGTGGCGCCGTGAACCTTGTCAGCCAGGGAAATTAATTTGTGTGGCATTTGTGTGGTGTGGCGGGTGCGTACGGAACTACAGCCCCATGAAACCCAAAAGGATTCAGCCCATCTGTGCCAATGAGGCACTGGAATCGCGGAACGAGACGTCGTCCGGCAATCACGCGCCGAACCACCGTATTATTTGGCTGCATAAACAAAGTCGGCCATAATCGCATCCATGGACTCGAAGGTTGCTCTGATCATCGTGGACCTGCAGGAGGACTTCTGTCCGCCGGTATTTGCCTTTTGAACTTGATCTGGGCTGGCGATAACTCCTCGAGTCAGAACGGAAGTCTGGCTGTTTCTGGCGGTCGCGATATATCCCAGTCATCAATGGCTCTCGCGTCCCAGTCTTGACTTTAAAGTGGCAACCAAAGACTGGCATCCCGAGGATCAATTTCATTCGCCGCGAATCATCCCGAACTAATAATCGGCCTTTCGAATCCTTCGCGAAAGTCATAAACCCTACAATCCTCTGAGAGCTACGAGACGCGTCTTTGGCCGTACACTGCGTACAGGATACCCCGGGTGCCAATGGTGCCTGAACTTGATATTGACAAGGTCGATAAGGTTGTCGAGAAGGGACAGGACAAGAGGGTGGAGATGTATTCCGCCTTTGCCGATCCATTCGAGAATCCTTGTGTTGCTGGAGTGAGCTTCGAGGATATTGAAAGACAATGGAGTCGGCAAAGTTTATGTCGTTGGCTTGGCCATGGATTACTGCGTCAAGGCTACTGCCCAAGATGCGGTCAAGGAAGGATTCAATACGTACATCATCGAGGATGCGACTAAAGCAGTCGATCCAGATGACGGTTGGAAGAATGCGAAGGCGGAAATGGAGGTAAAGGTATCAGGTTTGTTGAAGCCAAGGATTCTAATGTAGAGTGATATTGTACGAGCGCTTGTCTTCTGTGGAATAAAGGATACTGTCTGTTCAGTAGCTCTGTCGTGATTACTTTATCCGAGCTGAAAAGGCAGATGTAGTGCTTGGTGGAATGCAACTGCAATACTTACCATACGCAAGATGCAAGACGTATGTAACCAAGAAAATTATATTTAGCATTGTAGCCGGAGTCTTGGACAATCTGGGCCTCGAACGACGCTATGACTCGCGCGACGTTTGGCCTTTCCCCTCTCTTCCTCCGACGTGTCATCGAGTTCATCTACCTTCCGTTTATATCGACAGTGGAGACTTCCCTTTTTGAAAAGTTGAGCGTCTTAAATCGATTTTCCAAAGCTGGGTAGTCGGTCATATGGCGATGCGCAATTCCAGGCCCATGCCTCAGCAGTAAAGGCGGAACTGCGACAGGAATTAGGCTGGGAACAGGAGATATGGCATGAACTTACAGCATTTCCGACTTGTCGGTACTGATCCTTGATTTCCCCAGCAAGGTGAAAGTCGTCTAACCATTTTGATGAGTGTCTGGCCAATCGCTGGAGTGGTTGTGTACCTACCAGGAAAAGACTGCACCCTGCAAAGCTCCCGAACCGCCAGTATACGGTCCCGTCTTGGATTATATGCAAAATATATGAGGCTCCAATTGAGACTTCAAATGAATCTCCCTCACCAGGATGTACACAGTTCCATCGACTGCCGGGCAGGGTTCGTACCGTGCACAACGGCTCATCCCACGCAGCAACAGGCCAATCTTTGACCTTCTCCGACGAGCGGCGATAGCCTGTAGCATGATTAGTAATTTGCCCCACGGTATCGCTGCCAAGAAGTCTGGTATATTCTGTGGAGGAGGACGAAGCGTGAGTGGGTCTGGGATAATGAGGGTTTCCCCTGTCGTTCCGCGGCCGCGGATTCTCGTGATTCAAATCAGAGATTGCACTGCGGAGGGTGATTATCGGCGAGTGAGTGGGAGAATCCATGCATATTTTATGCTCGGGAAGGCAGGCTGCGTAAGACCACGCTGAGTGGCGAAGAGAATGAGTCTGCGCCGCGTCTGCGCGACACCAAAATTAGAAGCGCACTGTTCAGCGACACTGACAGCATAATCAAGGGCTAGCAGAGACGTCTCCAGCTTGCACAGCTGAGAGCGGTGCCGAGGGAGAAACAGACTAGATTATATAAGTTACCGTTTACCAAGCCCAAACTCGATTCAAACTCACCCGGAAACATTTTCGACGCAGATCCAGTATGGTTTAAATGCAGCCGCAATTTCTGGGACAGTCTGCAGCAACTGACGATTTTCTCCATCATGTTTTCCGCCAGGGTTGGCAGAACTAAACCCTTGGCATGGTGGGGAAATGAGTGCGATCTGGATCTGAGGAAGAGGTATTACTCCTTGTTTTTTTAGTTTAAGGAGGTCGTTGATATCTTCCCAGTGAACCTCGGCCTTCGGATGGTTGCGCTAATATAAGTCTCGCGTGAGTGGGAAATTTCATACAGGAAGGCTCGGCCACGAACCTGCCAACTCGTAGATGCACGTTCGTCCCTGTCAACACCAAGTTTGATGTGAAATCCTGCGCGACGAAATCCTGCAGAGAAGCCGCCTGCCCCGCAGAAGAAATCGCCGATGCCTAGCTCAGCGGGCATTGGAGGAAGGGGCTTCTCAGGCTCGCGTTCGTTGTGAATTGGGGTAAAGTGCTCCTGTTTGCCACTTATCGCAGTATAAATCCATTCACAGTGAACGATATCGTCTTTCGACCGAGAGCCTGGCATGATGGGTCCTAGGCGTCGAAGGACGTGGATAATGTCGTTTACCTCAAGATCCACCAGGAACTGCTCAGTGGCATCCCCGTCGATTGTTGTCCCGGGGTTCAAAAGAAACACTCCACTTCCCTCACGAACCGCGCTTTGTGGTGGATATTGTCCGAAGGCGGGAGGATCCACGTAGTCGCTCTCCAGAAAGAAAATAGCACCCTCTAGGTAAGAAGATTGCGACGGCGGCCCAGCTTCGAACATTGCATGGACCTCGAATATTATGCGCGTGTAGTTACCTCCCGATTGAGAGTCGGAGATGACGAGTTCGAACGATTGCTCATCACGAAGTACATGGCCATGAATGCTCATTTCAGTGACCTGCGGGAGATCAGTCTTGCTCTAGAAGAATGGTCAAATCTATCGGACAAATTGATGGCAGGGTACATACCTTCCTCGCTGGTATCTTTGGAACGCTATAGACAATTGCGGCCTCCGGAGCATCATTCTTCACAGCCAAGTTGCTGTCAAACTCGGGGTCAAGCAATTAGGGATGAACACCGTCCCGTGAGCGGGCACGGCCGTCAAAGACACGGCCGTCTACCGTATCATTTTCGAACCGAAGCGGGACGGTCCCGCAAAAAGCCGGTCGTCAATCGCAAATTGACGGGGCGGCGGCGGCGGGATCAAATCTCCCCTCCGAGCCTGAAATAAAGGTTGCAGCAAGTGTATGTCATCTGGTGAGTGTGCCACAATTAACCAAATGAGTTTCCAAGTACTCACTTTGGCTTCCGAAAGGGTTTCAACCATGGTTGAAAAAAGTTTGATCAGGTGCACGTGAGCAGTTATAGGTCGAAAGTGTGTTTTCAACCTCAGTAAAGGGCACTATGGAGGAATCGGCAGTTGGTAAACCTGCAATGAGTGTCAGAAAGGCTTTTCTTGCCAAAGTGGAGAGTATTTACACCAGAAAAGCTCAGCAAGCGCGCGAAAACCGTCTGCGGCCGTATACGGCCGCCCGTCCCCGTCCCGTTTATGAATTTGGCCAGAGGCTTGACGGGACGGGACGGCACCCCGTTTACGGGCCCCGTCCGACCCGTAAATACGGCGACGGCGTCCATCCCTACAAGCAATTTACACTCGGGACCGGATTCATCGTCCGATCCCGACGATTCAGCGTCCAGATCAGTCGATTCACCGTCTGAATTTGACTCGGCCTGTTTGATGGCTTTCTTCGAACGCCGACGACTCGTCGGGGCAATGTCAACAGATTTGGGAAGCTTGCCAATATTAACGACAGTGTGGGAATCACGCCGGCTCTTTAATGGGCGGACTGGTCGTGCTCGAGAGAATTCCAGCTCGGCCAATTGACTGGATTGATCGTCCGACGTATTCGGCTCCAAATCAGCCCGTACTCGGTCTAAACTCGAATCGGCTGTTTTGAAGCGCTGAGTTCGACTTGGATGTCTCCGCGGTGCAATTCCAACAGAATCGGAAAGCTCGCCGATATCGAGAACAGCGATGGAATCGGGCTCCAAGTCCTTCGATTCGACCAGGGGGGGCAGCACTCGAGGGAAGTCGGTCATATGGCCCAATTGACTGGTTTCCGAATCCGATGACTCTCTTGAGTCGACATCAGACTCCAGATCCGTCAAATCGCTGTCTGAAGTCGGCTCGGTATGGTTCGCGACTTCCTTCTGAGCTCGACTTGTCGAGGGAATTTCGACGAAATTGCGAGAGCTGCCGATATCACGAACGGCGGAGGGATCAGACTGCAAGCTCTTTGTTTCGCCGCCAAGTCGGAAAGGTTCTCGACGGAACTTGGCATCCAACATCAGGTTGTCCGAATCCGACTTGGCCACGGTTGGATCTGTAACGTCGCCAGAAGAAAACAGATTTCATGATGTGGTCCATAAGCTTGGCTCCTGCGCGTCGTGTGGCGCTACGCTTGCATCGATGGTAATCTTTCTTTCTGATGTGGTACGCAGTCTGCGATTCGGATGACATCGGCCCGTCAGGGGATGCCGCTCGATGGCCCATATACCGAATTTGTCCGTCTTATCGACCTCGATATCTATTGGGCCGATGTCCGCAGCTTCACCCACCCCAATGGTTATCGCAACATCGGCACGATCAACTGAGTTTGGGGTATCCGGAGAAGTCTGCGAGTTGTTCACGACGTCTGTGATGTATTGCTTTCGCAGCTTCAGTGCGATGGAAGAATATTGGCAAAGAGACTACCTTGGAGTATTCCTTGATTTCGGCAACCTGTTCATCGGAGAGAGCCTCGAACTCGTTCTCCCGAAAGCTCTTCGACCTCATCTCCCTTTTAGCGATCAGCTTAATCAACTAAGTACGCCATGCTTGATTCAGTGATTTGTGAAAAAATGCGAAGAGAAACCCGTACGTGTCTCGCATGTATCTTGAAGGTATCTTGGTCCAAGGATCCGCTGTACTCAGAAAATGACTGCATAAGGACGACGCCGATCAGATTCAACAGCCTCTCCATTTTCACCGCATTCTTTAGCCGTGGCTCCTCCTTTTTCGGTTCCTTCAACATTTTTTGTTTGCTCAGCTCCCTCTCTCCCGGCGTCTGCACAAGGGCGGCGTGGAAGGTAGCCTCCCAAATGTGTGTATCGACGAAGTGGAGGAGGATATCGAACACTGCTTTCACGGTTAGACCCTTGCGTGTGGGGTGTTCGGAGGGGATAGGGAAGCGTGCTGTACGAATCCCCGACGCCTGTGCCTTGTTGAGACATTCGTTCTGTCAGGTCGATCAGCAAACTACGAGAGGTAAAAACAGCAACTGAAAGCACCTGATCGGATATCCCACCAATAACATATGTCTCATCCGGGTTGAGCTCGGTGAGCTCCTCGTCGGAGTCAGCGGTGAGGTACACAAGCGAGTGCTTCGCAGCGGGATTATCCCTCCAGAGCCGTTCGTAGTCCTCTGCCCACCACTCCGTGTTTTTCCACTGCTTGTACGGATGGACCTGGGACAGACGTGCCAGTGTTTTTCCAGTGAGCGAAGTGAACAGCAGCGAGAAGGGCTTCCCAGCTTTCCGGTTCGCCCCGTATGTTTCCGCAAGCTGGTTGCAGAGCGAATTGATCTCCTATGCCGCGTGAGTATAAATCGCGACCGGAATGTGCGCAGACCTTATCTGTCAGCTTCTCGTCGAACCCGAGATCAACCACAACCCTCCCGCCAAATGGCGGCTTCATAGGTTTCTGCTTCAAGTCCTCTCCAGCAGCACGTTTCTCCGCCTTCTTCTTTTTTCTCGCAAGGCCCTCCTTCTCAGTTTTTGAGCGACTTGTTGTAGTGGGCAGAATTATCGGATACACACCCAAGCTCCTCCGCCAGCAGGTGCGCGGCTTGCTGGCTTCCGATTCCGACGCGTTTGGTTAACATCTTGGGCGCAGCGATGGACGTCCCCACGACATGCCATGACGCTGCTGCGGTAGGCGTGATGCTCGACTCGTGCAGCTCTTGAGCTCAGGGTGTTAAAACGCCTTCAAATCTTTGACCTATGATCGTAGGAAAGGCAGAGGAACTCCGTCGCCGGTGGGTATATCCACATTGCCTCCCCCCCTCCCATCATCTCGATTTGGAAATTATCCATTTTGA